>CABFOW010002382.1:33989-103820 GCA_902141385.1 Timema californicum
CCCCCCCCACTATTCTTCCAAATAATTGCAAAGCCATTTTCTTTCAAAATCTACATCTTTCATTCTTAATTAATTAGTGTAATTAAATGTGGACACTGCTGACAGATAGTAAAGACTCTATAAATAAATAAGAATCCCACACATAGCAAGAAAGTGTTTCACTTACATTGTCTCAATACTCTATTTGACTCTCCTCCCACCACCTATCTTCACACGCACGCACACACACAAGCGCACGGTTCCTTTCTTTGGCCCACTTTCTCTTTTACTCCAACATCATCGTTTCCATTTCCAACTCCATGATTAATTATCAAGTTTTGACATATCCATTTGCTACATTTGAAACAATTAAAATAACTGAATATCAATAAAAACATAGTTTGATACAAACGTGGTAGACTGGTTCAACAGTTTCCTGTCCTGCGAGATAAATAATCGAACTCAAAACTCCAAAGGGCTAAAATGGGCTTTTTTTTTCTCCATCCTCCTTTTAGGTAAATATGATGCATTAATTTGTTTAATGTACCACGTTCTAATACAAGTCCAGCCAATCGGCACCTTTAATTGTACTAAATAATTAGGGATGAGGAAGGTAAATGTATAGATAATATTCCTATATTTTTGTGAATGGATAGTAAAACTATCTAGGGATGAAAATTAAATAAATTAATAAATATCTAGGGAAAGTGCACTCTCATATAATCGGATATCAGACTAGTATTAGAACCCCCAACCTAATCGTTGCCGGAAAAACAGAATATATTTTTTAGGCTTTAGTCCGCGTACCTAGTTATGCGTATCGTTATTAGTCATTAAACTAAGCATTCCAATTTTAAAAATGTATTACTTTTTCTTTGACACTTTTTGTGCCAGTGTCCAGGATATAGATGAATACACTGAAAAACTGTTGGATCATCCATTCGGGTTTTCCGATCTTGGGTGGATCTAATTTTGAATCCCAGTCGATTGTATTATTGGTGATTTTACAAAAATATGTTACCATACTAACTACAATAAATGTGTGTACACTTCATCTAAAATAACATCATACTTATCCCTGTTTCATTAGTGTAGTGTTTGCGTATGACCCAAACGGGTACTAAGGTGAGATGATAAATATATAGGTTTTTTAAAGCACCACGTCTTACTACATGTTCAGGCTATACGCAAATGTACTAATTAGGCTAATGAGTTAGGGATGAGGAAAGTTGAGCTAAGAGGAAGTGTTCCCGTATTTATCTGGATGGAGAGTGGAAAATCATTTAGGGAAAATCGTGAAAGGGGCGTTTAATAGCATGTGGCCATCGAAGCAGGTAATACAATAATGGTGAAGGCTTAGAACTTCTAGCCACTCCACCCGGTTACGCCACTGTGCCTATCTTAATCTGACTATAGTGTGGCTTTAAATTAGAGTAACATTCAAAATGGGTGACCTGGTGGTCTAGGGTTAAGGTGTCGGTCTTCTGTACTGGGGGTCTGGGGTTCAATCCTCGGTCCCGGAACAGATTTATCTGATTACCAAACCCTTCCTTCACCTCTTACAAGACATCTTGTGAATGTGGGGAATGCCAGGCCACCACCGTGGTTCGGATTCCACGTTAAACTGTAGGTCCTCCATTTCATCTCACAATCACCCTAGCGTAAGTGCGTATAACCCGAACGGGTGGTAAGACGTGGTGCTAATAACAATATTCAAAATGGTTCTTCATCACAATTCAAATGAATAACAAGTAATAATACCAAAATTGTGTTTGAGATACTTTTTCTTAGCCTGTGTAAACTGTTTCTGACAGTTTCCCCTGCGAATGTTTAGATATTACGTGCGTGAGTAAATTAATTTTTATCTTGTCCTTCTCATCCGTAGCCTGAATCCTTTTTTTTTTCTAATACGCCATACACATTTAACCTATTTTTGAAATGCCTTATTTTGGTTTTGTAGTCAAAAGAAGAATAAGTTTAACATCGAGCAAATCTTTACAGCTAAATTAAGATGTGTGTGGGTGCGTCGGATGTTACTGCGGGTGGCATATATAATAATGTTTTAAAAACCTGTTTTAATTGTGAAAAGTCTACCAGACTTTAACAACTCATGTATTTGCTACTTGCTATTATTATTATTATTATTATTACATAACAAACCTCTCTTCTCATTTGCTAACTCGTCTGGCCTCTTGGTTTGGTGGTCAGAGCTTCTGACCAAGATTTTTTTTNTTTTTTTTTTTTTTTCAAAAGGGAAATAATTATCATGATCAATAGTGTTTAGTTAAGATATGCATTGGCATCGTCCCTTAATATTCAATAACATTATCTTCTCACATAATCGGGATATGGAGAGAGCCTCAACGAAAAGTATGTGTGATTAGTATATTTGGAAATCCCCTGTGGAACGGTACATTGTTACTTGATAATCTTTCCACAAACTAAGCTACAGTTAGATGTAGCCCGGACCCGCTATTATCATTATTAATATTATTATTTGTTAATTTAATATGTAATCTATTCAATGTTCATAAGTCTCTGTGCAGTTTTATTTATCTACTAACAAAAGTGAAATATGATTATAAATTAGTAAATAAGTTCAACCTAACCTCTAATTTCTCATCTCACTTATATAGATAGGTTTGATTCCGTGTCTTCCCATCCATCTGCCTATCTATCCATTGGGTTAGAGCAAAAATATGTAGATGGTGTTTGTGCAAACTTGATATTTAGATTTTTACTCTGGTTCAAAAGGTGACCTGGTGGTCCAGGGGTAAGGTGTCAAACTTCTGTGCTGGGGGTTTGTGGTTCAATCCATGGTCCCGGCACAGATTTATCTGATTACCAAACCCTTCCTTCCCCTCTGACAAGACGTGTATTAATCACAACTTGGGAATGTGTGGAATTCCAGGCCTCCGCCGTGGTTCGGATCCCACGTTAAACCGTAGGTCCTCCAGTTCATCTCACAATCACTCTACCATTACACATTAGTGTAGGTGCGTACAACACAAACAGTTAGTAAGACGCGGTGCTAATAATAATTTTAACATTATTATTATTTATTATTATTATCATTATTATTATTATTATTAGAACCGCGTCTTACTACCCGTTCGGGTTATACGCATTTACACTAATGTGTAATGGTAAGGTGATTGTGAGATGAAATGAAGAACCTACAGTTTAACGTGGAATTCGAACCAAGGTTGAGACCTGGCATTCCTCACATTCACAAGATGTCTTGTCAGAGGTGAAGGAAGGGTTTGGCTATCAGATAAATCTGTGCCGGGACCGAGGATTGAACCCCGGCCGCCAGCACAGAGGTCTGACACCTTACCCCTTGGCTGCCAGGTCACCGACAATATAATTTTAACAATAATAATAATAATAATCCGGTTCAAATTAAGGGTATTAACTAGTGTCTATCAAAATTTCTAAATTATTTAAAAATAAGCCTAGCGATTTCTCCTGAATATATGGGCACTATATATAGGGAGATTTCTTGACACAAAAATAACAATATATCCGGAATTGGGGACAAGGGGTTGTGGTTTAAGGGAGTTTACTGATAGCTGATTAATGAGAATTCAAAATACTCAAAGAATAACTTTAAATATTTAATTTAAAATGGGTATCTAGGAAATGGTTGCCATGACAAAAAATACTGTATACTCTTATTTCGTTCTAAATATCACTTAATAATGGCTTACTAAAGAATGATTTTTTAAAATTTCAAAACTTTTGAAAATGCTTTAACTATATGACTTAAAATATGTATCTGGGAAGTGTTTTTACATCACAGAAAGATTCATTTAAAAGTAGTTAAATGATGTTTGGAAAAATAAAAAAATTAATTAATTAAGTTCAAATGATTTTTTTAATGTGTTGGTAGAGATAATTTTTTAAGCTGCCAATTTCAAATAAAATTTGAAAATGTTAAAATTGTAAAAAAAAAAAGTTACTGCTTAGGTTACCTTTTGTTTTCTAACTCATAATATACTTGCTGACATATTTTACTGTACAGTTCAATTATCATAAGTATGACCTTTTATAAAATACAAACATATCTTTTGCCTCCAAAGTTGATACAAATTTTTCGATATTACTAGTGTTATTGTATAGTTAATGACAATATATATATCAATATTAGCCGATATAAATCACAAGAAAGGATGTATGGCCACGTGGAATAAGCTATAACTTTTCTATATGTTGAGATAAGGTCCTTTTTATTAAAATTGGACTGTGGATGCGTCGTGTTTGGGCGCGTGACGCTATAAATTCATAATAAACCCACGACATTTTTTTAGCTTGTGACTTCTCAATAGTGTTCATGTAATGATGAAAAATAAAATTAATAAAACCATCATCATTGGGTACGTGGACATAACTTCACGCTAATTAGTTTTGGGTTGTTATGATGGGGAGGTCAGTGTTCGAGCTCCACGAAGACACACTAATGATGACTTTCTTAAGAGGATTCCCCCTCTTTACCCAAGAAAATGTGGGTATATTTAATATTACTTCAACCATCCTCATCATAACTCAACGAGTGTGATTACATTAGGAGAACCCAGACGGTTTTTTTTAGTAAGACGAGGTGCGCATAGTTTTGAAACTTTCAATTTTGTTTTAACTTCCTATTTCCATACAAATTTTAGTACATTTTATCTCAGCCTTACTGATTGTATTAATCGTAGGACAATTACATATGTAAGTATTATAGGGGTCTTTATTTCAACGGGAAATATTATTTTAATTAATCCAATTTAAAGCCTAATATATAATTTGATTTAAATATTTGGATTTAACCCCTTCTACCCCGCAAATCCAGGTTATATACATGTTCCTCTCGTGAGCCCCTCCTTGGGTTCTTGAAGTACAATAGGTTTGGGAGAAAGTTTCGTTTCCTTGCTCCTCCACGAACTCTAGCGTTCACCACCCCAAACTAACATACACAGTCGGAATGAAAGCATTGAATACGTATATTTTATTCTCTCCCCCTTAACCCTCAGAATTGCCTAACCTTCTTACTTTTATTATGCGTTGTTTTGTAGTTGTCGTTGACAATCGTGCAAAATGTTCGAGGTAAAAAATAATAATATTTTTTTTTATGTTTGATAACAACGTGATATTCAGTCTCTACATTAGACGTTTCAGTTGGTAACGTGAATATAACAAGAATAACTAAGGTGGTGGGTATGGGTTGGTTTCCACGTCCTGCTTTAAAGACAATCGAACTAACCTTGATACTAAAGGTACGTTTAGGTTGGGTATTTTTTCTCTTCCAAGCCCCATACCATGTCTAGAATAGACATAGTCAAATTTTGGCAAGAAATGGTGTAGCCACACAACGTTAAATATGTTAGTAAATACTTAACTTAACTGAAAGATAATTTTTAATATGTTACCTGTATCAGTGATGTTATTTATAAAGGCGTCACATTTTTTTAGGCCCGCTTTGGTGGCCGCATGATCCAAGGTGCTAATATTGCAATAGACTAGACTGCTGACGGCGGGAAGAACGAAGTTGGATCCCGGTGTGGCGTACTGAGGGTATTTTTTACCTAAACAGTTTCCCACCCTCTCAGCTTAATGCGGGTACATTTCATATAAATTCTACCTGCCTCATCCTTAAATCATAGGTGTAAATAGTACATATACGTTTAACATAAACGGATAGTGAGACGCGGCGCTAAAAATAATGTTTGTATTTTTTTTTAACGAGAAGGATAGAATTCTAAACCCAGCTTGATGTACTGAAGATTGAGGTATTTATTACAAACTTGCCCCCCTCCTTTCCCCTCTCTTTACTTAAATGTGAATATCTTTCCTCTAAATTTACATTACAATCTTACCCTATTAATATATTCTGGGTGGGTAGTAGAGAAAGGCCATGCAAAAAAAACACACAGCTATAACCCCAACAGTTTTTTTTAAATTTGTTTAGTTAAACCTTAAAATAGGTAATTTTAAAGTATCTCAGATTATTTTGCACATATACATTTTGGCTCAGCTTACTATCTATTACCTGCCTCGGTGGCGTAGTTAGCTAATACGCTAGTTTCGTGATGAGTTAGACTGCTGAGGAAGGAGAGATCAAAGTCCGAATCTCACTCAGGTGAACTGGAAGTGGTTCTACCTAAATGGTTTCACACTCTCTCTCCACACAAATACGGGTTCACTTCCTCTATATTCATCCTTCCCATTTACTAGTTAATTAGCCTAATTAGTATTCAAGCGTATAACCTGAAAATAATTTTAAGTCAAAATAATTCTAAATAACATTTTTATAATTTTTTAATAATTTTATTTACCAAAACTCTTTTATCATTTTCATTTGACAGTATTATTATATTTACGAATTTCATATCTAAGGAATGAGAACCATCCCAACGAGTCAAGTTCTGTAAACAGCTTTTAGAACTTACCAAAAGTCCATTCACACAACAGACTAAAAGCTTTATTATGTAGCCCTATCCCTCCATTTTCTCATACAATATCTTTTCAGACCATTTTAGTAAATTCTCTTTCTATGAGGGAAGAGAACCTAACATTTAGAGGAGTCTATTTTTCTTCGTCAATCTTTTCTTTCCTGCTCATTTCCCATCGTGTGAGAAGGTCGAACGCCGATTAAGGTCCTTTTAAAAGTTGGCTGACTAATGGTGACGTGGTTTTTAAGATTTTAAAAAGAATTGGTCTTTTGCAACTGAAAGCACCCCTTTAAAAAATGTATTTATGTTCCTGCCAAGCTGAGATAGAAAATAAAAATTTAGAGTAAGGACGCCGATTTATCAATGTAAACTATTTCTGAAATAACAAAATATTCTTTAATATATGTAATATATATTTGGAAAATATAAAATAGCTTCAAATTTTCTTAAGCTTTCAAATACACAATGAGTAAAAAACTCTTTTTATCAATTGAATTTAAATTAACCTAAATCAATATTATTATTGCAAAAATGTTATCACTCAATAACATAATATTTATGTTTGTACACTTATAAAGGGACCAATTAATTTGTGAGATTTTTCTCGAATTTAGCATTTAATAACATTTTCATTCAATAATGGCTTGTGGGATTTTTGAATGCCCAAACATTAAAATGTTGACTTATGTATTCAGTGACAAACACTTTAAATTCATTTGTTCAAAATATGCCCAAAAGAAAAATTGCACACTTTTACTTTATCTCTAACCCTCGGAGAGAATTATTGTGATCGTCAAAAAAATCAAACTCGAGATTTTGATAAACTTTCACGTTTCATGGCTCCCTGAAACAAAAAAAAATTGTTATTGAGTTGCCATCTCTCTGTCTGTCTGTATCTTGGACTAGAGCCAAAACCATTTTACTGATTGGGCTAGATCTTGGTATATAGGGCATTCAAGTCCACCTTAAGGTTTTTTTTAAAATTAGATATCCAACCCTAAATTTAAGGATAGTTTAATGAAGGTCAAACCGAGATAAAATCAATTTTCTCAAAATCCGCTTAAACTATTTTTATTAAATTTTTTATCCAGGCATTGTGTATCATTACAAACAAAATAGCAACTCTAATTTTATCGAAAAAATTAATTTAAGAACACCTTAGAAAATCGTAAATATCTAATTATAATCTTATGTTCACGACTATTTCAGATACTAAATAATTTGTCATGGTAAAGTTGTAGTACTGTTAAAGTTAAAAATATTTTAATCCAGCATATATTTTTATAAAACCAAAGGTTTCTGAGCTACAAGCGAGGATATATATTTTTTATGGAGTACTTAGAAATCTGAAATTGATGATAATGCTCTTTGGTGGACAGAGCGGCTCCTCTTTCTTAATGTTTCTGTAACAGTATATAATTACCTTTATTCTCTTTGATGGAGTGTTTTTGCAACAGTGTATATTATTACATTTAACAAATTTTACTAGTTTTAGTAAATGTATCTATTTTAGGATTAAAGATAGAAAAAATCTGTGTGGTGCACCGTACAATTTACTTATATAAGTTAACTTATAAAGCTAGTGCATAAATTGTATTTTCATTTTTCTTCAAAGTTAATAAATACACATCACCTCCGAGATTATTAAAATTAAAGAAATTAACTTACTATACCCAAAATAATGAACAGACAATAAAATTTTCTAGAAAAAAGCATTATTTTATCATTTCTGAAGGTTAGGGCACAAAAAATATAGGCCTATAATAGATTTTTTTTAATTTACAGGCTTTTGGGATTTTAGATCTGGGTACGCTGACTCTCTCCTAAATACATGTTTTAATATATTCTGCTCACTTTTCAGAGTAGGCCTATACATTAAAATAATTTTTCATACACACAAATTTTAATATCGCATTCAAAATTAAATGCATATTATTAGCATAGACAAGGTTTGACTAATTTTTTACAAATTAAAAAATAGTTTGCGATTAATATAACATTGTGTTAATAATGCTAAATTTAGTATTTTTTGTTAAAGTTATCTTTGTATGCCTTTTATTTAATTTATTAAAATCTAAGAAACCAACTTTTTTTTTAAATCTTAAGATAAAAGTCGATTTTCAGATACCTTTTATCTATTTAACTAAATACACTCACAACAAATTTTGAATGCAACAAAATTCACCATTTATTTTAGCTAAGAGACTTTAATAAGAAGAATTATTGGTGATTAGTTGTATATGGGCATTAGCCTAGTAAAGCTCTTGGAAATAAATTTGAAGGTACTTTACATACGTTTATATAGCTATGGTAAAACAAATTTAAATTAATTGATGGAAAGGTCACTTTAATGAATATTGTGTCTAATTTTTCAGTTTGAAACATTATTATCACAGCATTAAGATACACAAAAAAAATTCAAAGTCTATCGCTTTATCGTAGTTTTTCCAACAACTACGTTACCATAAACTGATTCAAGCTTAATTTCATTTAGAGATTAAAGTAAAATTATACAATGGGATGTAAGACGACTGATTTGAATTAAATGAAGGAAAATATCCATCAGATTCTATTTCAGCCATCCAGAGAAATATTTTTAGCACCACAAAAAAAAATCAATTAATCTCGTCAGTGGAAAAACTTAACGCCTTCCTCTTATCTAAAGCACTTCGCACTCCTCCATCGACGGCAAGTTTGCACGCACGTTCGTCACACGTGTGTTTTGTCAAGGATATGATCCATCCGCCCCCATATCCCCCTTTCCCTATCTACCCCTACCCCCTCTTTACCAGAACAAACTTTTGCTAGGTACACACGAGTGTTTATATTACCGGGATGAGATGTTGGGTTAGTGAGAGAAAGAGAGAGATACCCCCTCTCCTATCTCTATTTCTCTTTCGCTATTTAAATGGTTTCTCTTGTAACAAATCCCCGCCGCGCGATCATCCATCAGGGAGATAGGCACAGTGACCTCACCCCCCACCTACCATCCACCAACCCTTCCTCCCCTCCCCACATCTCTACCAAACATAAACACACCGAGAGATAAATTGATTCGTTAAACCTCATTCCTCACGACAAGAGTGAGCGCTTCAGAAGTTGGAGGTGGCGTCCATCTTTACTTGAAACAACTACTATTTCATTGGTCGAAACGGGTCAGGAAAGGGTTCGGTAAGAATTTAAGAAGAAATTTGTTCGTGGAGGATACACACATAAAATTATGTATTCTAGGAAGGAGAAGTTTACATCTATAAAGGGATGAAGTCAGCTTGTACACGAAATGAATCTATAATAAACACATTAGAATATTGTTAAGAACCGTCAGACACCTTAGCTCAGTCGGTAGAGTCTCTGTCCACTGAACTAAGGGCCTTAGTTTCAATTCCTGACATGGCCGAAACATGTATCAATGGTGAAATGTATTTTACCCTTTTCACAGTGCTGAATAAAACAGTGGCGGCTGGTTACTATATTTGTTCTAGATTTATTTTAGTTATGAGGCATGTACTGATATAATCAGTCAGTACAGGATGTGCATATTAAATAAATACCTTAATTAAATTAAAGAGCCTTTCTCATCCTAGAGATAACAACTAACTTAGACAGTTAATGCAGTTAGAGACGTCATGTCACTTCGCAGTTCACTCTGTTCTCCTTTAGATAACCTGGAATTGATACCAGTGAAACGGTTTTAATATGTTTTTAAAAAATGTATTATTTTAAGAGATGACAAACTATAAACCTGATAACAGTTTTTCTGTTATCAATGTAAGAGTGTTGGGAAACTCAATACAATGCTATTTATGTTTAAATCGCAATATTGTATTTAGTGTCTCAAGCTATAAATATTGGTTTACAATCTTTACTTTACAGGATTTCTTTCAATTAAACATGACATAATATTGGTCCACTTTTGACGATGACACTTTAAGGTAGTTTTGCCACCTTTTCCAGAATAAAATGCAATTTAATGGTGGTGGTAGCAGATATTAACTGTAAATGTAATGCCTCTAAAAGGGATTTAATGGTGGTGTTTTAATTAAAATGATTTAAGATGAGAGAGTAAGGAATGTAACTGTTGTAAAATGTTCAAAAATATTTTATTAATAAGTTGTGTATATAATAAACATTATTATTATTATTATTATTATTATTATTATTATTAGCACCGCGTCTTACTACCCGTTCGGGTTATACGCAGTTACGCTAAAAATGTGTAATAGTAGGGTGATTGTGAGATGAAATGGAGGACCTACAGTTTAACGTGGAATCCGAACCACGGTGGAGACCTGGATATAATTAACAATATCACTTTCGTTTAATATTAAAAATATATAAATTTTAAAGTAACAGACCATTTCTGTGGTCTAGTGATCAGAGTTCTTGAATACCTATCTAAAGGTTTCAGGTTCGGTAGCAGGTTTTAACAATTTTTCTATGAAGCAGTGTGCCTGGGGGGGTCAAACTCAGCCTCTGGAGTACAGACGAGGATATACTCGAATAAATAAGTAGCAACTTCAGTCTTGAAAACTGAGATTAATGGCCCTCTATCCACAAATGTTGGCAGTAACTTCACTAACAGTGGCCACCGATCAGTCAGTATAGTTCGCTTGCTAGCTCACGCCATGGAGTTATTTTTAAATTACTATTAACTCTTTAAAACTTATTCTTCAATGCTAAGGTCCCCTGAAGCTATTGTGCAAAACGAAGAACGAAGTATTTATGACTAAAATAATAAAAATTAATATTCATTTAGGAAATGCACTAAAGAAGGAAAAGGATGAGTTGAATATTTAAAAAGGCTTGCAAAAACCAAGGGCTCCAAGGACCTGAGAGTTTTGCGAGGTTAATCATAGAAAGATACCTCAAAGAAAATAACACCAAGGATTAAATACATTAATCATTTAGTGGAAGATAATGGGAAGAAAAATTACTATAAATATGTAAAATATTTCACTCATGATAGGCAGAGGAGGAGAGATGCATAAAACCAACTGAAAGATTGATGATAAGTGATGAGGATTGTTAGGAAAATACGGAATTAATTTTTGCTCCAGACCATATTATGTTGAGACGTAGGACAACTTGAAATGTATCTCTATACACCAAAATACGGGATCGGTGGAAACCCCACCCTGAGGGTATGTTAATAGCTTAATGGATGTAGAGATAGCAACGTGTCTGCAAAAACTATGCACGCCATTTTTTATTGTTAAACTTGGAACTTGGAGCGTAAGGTGTTTCCAGGGTAAACACAAGCAGCTCAAGGGCGACTACAAGTTTTTGGAAACTATCCACCCTTCTATCCCCTCCCCTTCCTAAATCCCTTTAGAGCAGCAAACACATACGCTCCTTTCTCACGTGTCTTTACGAACCCTTACGTCCTAGAGGATCAAGGTGGCGTCTGCTTCATATTCAATATATTTTTTCCTGTTTTTGAAATGTGTATTGATGTTAATATAGTAACAATAATATAAAGATTATAGCTGATTAACTCAAAGGATGTTCTGGAATCTCATACAGATTGAACTACAAATCAAATGCATGAGTGGGACCCAAAAAAAGTATGTCAGTTTCATTGGCTGCACACAGGAAGTAAACTAAATAGCTATAAATACCTACCCTCTTCTGTGGCCGGATGGTATAAAGCATCATTCTCATGTCAGACTGGCCTGCTTATGACGGAAAGATCAGGGTTAGAATCTCGGTCGGGTCTACATAGGTTTTTTTTTTCAAAATGATTTTCCACTCTCATTCTTCTTACATTCTGGTAGATTACTTCTAAAAGTAGTATACATTGTACGTATAGCCTTAGCGTGTATTAAGACATGACAATAAAAAATAAAAAAATAATATGTTTATGTAAAGCCCTAAGTTTCGAGATTCAAGCCAAAGTCTCTCGGAAAGAAACTTCCATCATTTAAAACGCAACGGCTCAACGATGATAGCCATGGCTAACTCCCTTAAACGATAAAATAAAGTAAAGAGGTCAAGCTGCATTCGTATGAGCCGAGGTCTAGAGAGGTGACAAAGAATATTATAAAGGAAAGTGTGAGTGCGTTAGGGGGTGGGGGGATTGATGCATTGTTGATAAAAAAAAATTGTTCCGAAATCACACTTAAATTAGTCAAGTAAGATTAAATTGTTCCTATTATTTGTTTGTCCCTAGTACGACCATTGAAGCTGGAACTGTCCGGACTGGAGCATCACGTGGTGCAAGGGACCATCGTGGTGCTCAAGTGTGACGTCATTGGCGCACGTCCCAAAGCCAACATCACGTGGTACAATGGCACCAAGGCACTACCTGAGGGTGGACCGATCGTCACCAGCTACGACCTACAGGTGAGTGATCAATCCACACTGGATGATACAGTTACAGCTTAGAAAATTGTTATATATTTAAATATGGTGGTATTTTGGATAAAATATGAAAAAAAACTTTGCAGAAACCCATTTCAATGTCTGAAAGGTTTAGGACAAGCGATTCTTAACCAGGAAGCTGAGATAGTTCTTTTAGAGGGCCTCAATTAAATAATTTAAAATGTTATTTATTTTTTATTCAAGTCAATTAACATAAATGTTATGTATCGGAAGAAATAATTTGATAATCGTAAGCATGTAAGTACAGTAGACTCCCGATTTTCCGGGGTAATGAAAATGAGGGGAAGCACGTATAATATAAATTACGGATAGCACACATAATACCCATAAATTTACCATCGCCATTGATAATTTGCTGCCTTTTGATTATACTGATTTATATGAAAAGAGATTTTCCACAATGATAAATACTAAAACGAAGAAGCTAAATCGACTCCGAATTTACTTCTGCATGCGAACAGCATTAGGTAATACTAATACAATTGAAATAAGAATGGACCAATTAATGGAACGTATACAACAGCAGAGGTTCCATTACATACATTTGGCTAAGATAATTTCTGATTTTTATTTGTTTGTTATTATAATCAGTAAATAAAGCCACTATTTTATAATGAATCCTAATGAATATTATATTAGTAAAAACTATGGGGCTGCGAAAATATTTTAAGATATTTAGGGGGCTGCGAATAATAAAAGGTTAAGCACTATTGGTCTAGGGTTCCACTCTCAAATTAGATTGGCTTTCAAATGGCTGGAATATCGTAATTCAAGACCCAGCCGGGTTAACTGCGAGTGAATTTTCCTAAATGATTTACCACTCTCTTTCCACGAAAATGTGGATAGATTACTTCTAAAATGCTTCCTTTCTCATCCCTACTAAATAATAAATTATTATAATATGTGCATAATAATCTGAACAAGTATTAAAACTGGGTCATAAAAAATATTATAGATATTTGTAATAGTGTTTCCTGTAAATAAAATAATATAATAAGCAGTGACGTCGTAGAATGCTGCCATGAGAAGTCGAACTTGTTAAAACTGTAGCTGAGATAAATTTGCTGCGATTCGCTTCCCATTTGACCAACTATACCTAAGTTTTATTTACATAACTCACTTAAGTATATATTTTAGTTGATAGCAGACCAATGAATGTTTTTTTTTAATATTTGAGAACCATTCACAGGTACTGCACATTTTAAACTCTGCTTGTCCCAGTAACAAAAAAAAAGATAAAAAAAAGTTTTTATTAGAAAAATAACAAATTTAATTTTATAATAAAATGTTAATTCATATGTGAAATACTAATGAAAGATTAATATTTTTTATTTCAACATTGTTTTATAAAATTTAGCCTATTTATGTATAATAATAATAATATTTAGCACTGCGTCTAACTACCCGTTCGGGTTATACGCTTTATTTATGAAAAAATTAGTTTTTAAATCTTTGGCAGTTTTATTTTTAGTTTTTTCTCGACGCGTCTCACAGACCATCCAGGTTGTATGGATAAAATATTATAAGAAACTAATCCACATTGGGATTCATATGGAGTGAGAAACCACTCAGAGAAAATCTTCCTCAAAACTGTTCAGGATTTGAACCCCAACATTCCAATGAGTGCCCACTGGAGTGGGTTTTAATAGAATTTAATATGAAAAGGAATCGCATTAGCTGAAATGCGTTCTTAATATATAAGATTGTATATGGAATTACTTTAAACATTTTCAAACTTTTTATAGCTTTCCCTTAAGATCAACATATATCAACTATTTATTAAGAAAATTAGGTGGCTTTTTTCTGTTAGTAATTATTAATGTGTTCTCTCAACTGTCTGAAATAGATGGATAGTAGATAGAAATAAACCGTACAAATTCAAATAATAATTCTCAATTCTAGTAATTATATTATTTTATATAATACCAAAGAAAGAACTGAAATATTAAATTTAAAAATAATGTTTAAGAGACTAAGAAATTATTCTAATTTTGTGAATGTAATTTTTTTTTCCCCGGCTGCTTTTTCTTGGTTCTAAATGTGTTTTCTTCTCCAGTGCCCTTCGTCCGTATGTAAAAATTTTAAAATCGGTGAAAAAACAACTTTTTTTTCCTCCGAGTCTCACAATCAAAACTTAATCCAATTAATGTTTGTTATCTTCTGCTGCGTTTCGTGTCTCTCTCCCTTTCATTTTTTATTTTTAATTTCGTTCTACAGATTTCTTCTTCTCCCTTCTCCCCCCTACTATTTCTTGGTGGTCGTCGTAATTAGCCCACTCCCCCTCTTTTTCTTGCCCTCTCCTACTACCCAACCCTCTCTCAAAAACTGAGCTAACTCTTGTCATTAGTCATTTTTATGCACGGTGTTGGCGACAACTCCCCCAACCCCAAATCCTCCTTCGTCCCTACCATTTCTCTTTTCACGCCTTCATCCTTCTAACTTCTCACCCCTTCTCCCTTTTCCCATCCTTTATAGTTTCTCTTGTACCGGAGAATAGAACGAAAAATTTAAATTTTTGCCCCATACCTCTATTTCTTGGAGGCCTAACGTGATGGTTGTAGCACAGAGCTAAATCCAGCGTTAGCTTTTAAATTATTTAGAAAAATATACAAGTGTTATGCTACTTTTACATAAAATCATCTTCTTCGCCTCCGAAGGACAGTTGGAGATGTGTGATTGGTATTTATTTTGAATTGAGCAGAGGCCTTTGTGTCTAAAAATAAGTTAGAAAAGGATGGAACTAATATATCAACCGTAAATGTAAGTTGTTTTTTTACTTTCTTGCTATTTACAGATAGAGAAAGTATTGTGATTGTCAAAAAATTTGAACTCGAGATTTTGATAAATCACGACTTTTCATAAGCCATGAATCAGAAAAAGTGTTTTTTGAATTTCCGTCTGTCTGTCTATCTGTACCTCCGACTAGTTCCTAAACTATTTTACCGATCAGGATAAAACATGGTATCTAGGGTTTTCATAGGGTTGCCACGAGGGATTTGTAGAATTGGATATCCAGCCCTAAAATTAATCGTAGCTTACTGAAGGGAAAAAAGAGAGAAGTAGATTTTCTCAAAATCGGTTTTAACAATTTTCATTAAATTTCATTTCTAAGCTTTGATCAATATTACAAACCAAATAGCTACTCTCAACTTTTCGTCAAAATGACTTTAAAGGTTCCGGTCTGATGCGTATATTCTAATTTTAAATTGTATGTCCGTAAGTCTTTGAGATATGAATATTACTTATTATGGTATACGTGTGGATCTATTTATAATAAACATATTTTATTTTAAATTTATTTTTATAAAACAAGTTTTCAAGCTATACATAAATATATATTTCTTTTAACCTTGCCAAAATTTTAAGGTAATATATTATGACTGTCAAAAAATCTAGCCCGAAATATTGATGGATGTCAACGTTTAATGACTCCCCGAACTTTAAAAAGTGGTTTTTGCAACGGCGTCTGTCTGTGTGTCTATCTAATCTCAAAATTAATAGCAGTCCACTAAGGGGCGAAAAGAAAAAAAATCAATTTTATCTCTCTCATTTTAGACTTAATAGTCAAACATTACCTATTTTATTGGTCAAAATTGATAAAAAGAAATTTAATAGCAATGAGATAACCACAAGATGTGCACCCCCTAGTAAAATGACGAAAATTGTAAACGGTAGTCAAAATTTGAATACTAAATGTTGACCCTTGAAGACCCAATATAAATATATTTTTATTTATACAAATATTCAAATGAAGACGTTATTCTTTAAAAATAAAATTATTGAATTTTATACCATGATTCACGAAATGTTTTACGTATGTATAGCACAGTTTTTTCTCGGGTTCACTAGTGTATATTATGAATTTTAAGTAAATATCTCGATTTTTATATAATAGGGCGAGAAATTACGTGGGGAGTATCATACCATTTATTTTAAAATTTATTTGAAGTGTAGTTCTTAGAAAGTAAAAGTGACCTCTGACCAGAGCCAGCCAGACAAATGAGGTGTATTTTAATTCTTGCTATTAGTGACTTTAAATCAGGGTATTAAACGTCTACGTAATAAATTAACTGCATATTTATAATGCTTATTTCAATTTGACTTAACTTTATAATAGGAAGGACATTCAGTACAATGTCAATCAACTCTTCAGTAAAATGAGAAGCCTAAATTCCACCAATAAGACATTTTTCGACAGTACGGCTAGCGAAGCCGAGACTTTTATTTTATTATTATTATTATTATTATTTAGCACCGCGTCTTGCTACCCGTTCGGGTTGTACGCTTTAAGTACTAATTACGCTAATGGATTGGGAATCAGGAAGGTTGTATTAAAGGAAGTGAACCTGCATTTGCGTGTAGGGCGAGTGGAAAACCATTTAGGAAACACCTCCCCCATTTCACCCGACCGAGATTCGAACCTCGATCTCCCCGTCCTCAGCAGTCAAGCTCAACACGACTAGCGCGTTAGCCAACTACACCACCGAGGCGGGTCCGAGACTTTTAGATCAGTATTTGGACACGTTATACACTAATCTAATGTTTGGGCCAAAATACATGTTTTAGTCTCTCCACTAAATTCTTCATAACATCTTCATATCTTAACTTTGTGAATTTGAAGGAACTTGTTTAAATCCCTGTAAAAAGCTTTAATTGGAATGCTCGCGATCAGGGTGCAAGTGTATCAGAGTCTACTATAATCAATAAATCTCGGGCATCAACACTTTAGATGTATTTATATGAAGAAAAAACTTTTAAAATATTATCATTAAGTTAATTATTAAAGTTTGATATGTAATACTATTTGATTGATATGTCTGCTGGTGGTAGAATGGTCTAAGGTGACAGTTTCAATAAACTGGACTTCCTATAAATAGAATATTGGGTTTTGACTCCTTGTCTGGAGCACTGAGTATGTTTTCTCCTGAAGGGCGTCTCAAAAATTCGAGTACGTTTCCTTTAACGACGTTGTCTACTTGATGATTTTGAAGCTATTTTTCGAACCGGCTTGCATCTTAACTTGACACACCTAAGCAGTCACGCATACATTAATGTACAAAAAAAAAGGAAGAGAGGACATAAAATGAAAAGTTCACTCTGAGGAGGCTCTTGTCTATGTGCTGATAACCCTTTACCCCTTCCTCTGACGAGTTTACAAAGTAACTTAATATTTGCGCTATGAAAATATTGACTTTATTTTTAATTTAACCTTTTTCTTGTTTCCTATTCTAAATAGACATATGCTACGACAGACTTTTCTAATCTACATCCTGACACGTAGACGCAATTTTCATGACCAAAACAAATAGCCTAAGTTGTAAAGGATTCAAAAAATATATTTACAAAAAAAATCTTCAAGTTTAAAAAAAATGTGTGACACTGTAAGACTATTTTTAGAATTATTTAAGAATTTATGGTTTTTGTTTCAAGGTTATATCTTTGAAACTCGCCGAGTAAAACATAAATTCATTAATATTTAAAGTCGTATATAGACCTGCCGTGACGTCGCAGGTAGGTAACGACCTTAATTCAACCTTCCTAGTCCTAAGCACATTAGCGTAATGATTATGTATTAATGTAACCCGAACGGGTGTTAAGACGCGGTGAAAAGAACAACTGATTGATCTAAAGGCTATTGATAGGAGAGGTAGCTTTAGAATAAATAAACCTGCATTAATAGCCATTCTCTTGATATAGGGTTCAGAGCCCCTGGCTACCTACCTAAATGTCCCAGGCTCGATTTCGGGCTGGTATCTAGTTGTTGTTTTTAGGGGGGGATAATTTCCATGGTCACAAGGGTTTGGTCTATTAAGCTTAAGTTAGTTTAATATCTTCATTCGCCCCCACACGCTCATATTCACTAACATCTCCTCATCTCATCTGGACAAAAGGCTGTAGGATTAATACTTTGGGGTGTCATCTGGGTAACGGTACGTTAGTACTGGCTAACCTTTCCGCAAACTGGGCTACAGGTTGATTTATTAATGTGGAGATAGGATAGGAGGGTGATAAATCACATGGAAATCCACCACCCAAGTACACCTAACTTAGATTTGAGTCTTAATTTATTATCACCTGTAATCTAGTAAATATCACCTGTATCTTAGAAAAAAAGTAAAGTCTCAAACCGCTACTTAAACCGAATATTTAGTTACCCATCATATAAATATTGAAAGTGTATGAAGAATAAGGCAAATTTTAATCGGTATAGAATATTTTCCATTCCGTTATATTTATCTCTTTATATTTCCATATAATTTTCACTCTCAATGACGTATCCTGAAAGGTTTATTTCAGTTAGTTTACCGATTATTTTAAGTTCTAGGTTGAATTTGTGAGAGCGTTCGTTAGTTTACGTATAATATTTTTGGCACAAACCAAATTTATTGCAACTTGGTTATTTTAGAAATAAGAACGCCTCTCATAATGAAAACCGTTATAAATTATGCATTGGCTTAGTTTCATTTTGCTTTTAATATCAAACTGAAATTAGTATCACTAATGAAGGAATAACACACACTATAACAAGGTTAACATTCATCAGAAGCGCTGGCTTACACTTCCGGTTTGTCTCTTGATACCCTTTGTTACTCAAATAATTATGTTGAAAATTTAAATATATTACCTAAAGGGTAGAGCAATATGTGTGAATTTTGTTAGATTTAGTCTACAACTCTACATACTTAAAACTACACAAATTAACTTTATAAAAAGAATTATTTCTGCAAAAAATCTGTAAAAATCTATATAACTCAACATATTTAAAAATACGCTAAAACCTTTTTTAAACAAACTTTTTTTTTTCGGAACTTTTGGAAAAATATGTTTCCCTGCACTTATTTCCCCCTTTAAAATTTTATTTTATTTCATAGATAAAAAGGAAATAAAAATGTTAATATAAAGTTATTGTGAATTTCACTACTTTCAGATAGCAATAAATCGGTGGAGGGGTGGGGTGGAAAGTTAGAAAATGTTTTTAAAATGATGTCACTAGTTTCTCATTTTCCTTTTCTTCGTTTTAACCTGAAGAAGTGAGAAGTGGCAATGGAGAAAGGAGAGGCATATCTTTTAATTTATTCTACGACACTTATCTTAATAATACTCATCACAATCTTTCTCCCCCTCCCCCTAGTTTCCCCTGTTAGCTATAAATCTGTCAGAAGCTTGATGTGGCTTGTTCTCTAACTCTCTTGTGTATTTCTCTCTCTTTCTATCTGCCTGTCTCTTCTCTCTATATATATCTCTGTGGACTGTGTGTGGCCTGGCTTCAGCTTCCAAGAACAATCGTTGTAGAAGACGTGAGTACCACTTGGTCAACGTTGGAATTTAGTTTGGCATGATTCTTTACCGCTTGCTTGTGTTTTGTATGAGTTTGCTTGCTTTAATATATCAATTATTTTTATATCGATGAATAGTTTATTATTTTTACCTATAATTTTGCTACGGATTATTTTGACTCTATTGTAATGTTATTCTTGAAAAAAGTCATCGTAATAAAACTCTGCTTTATTCATACTGTTTAAAATCAAATTAAAAACTTTTTTTAAGTTTATAAAAATCTTTTGCATCTCTCATGAACAGAATTTTGTGTGTTTGTGTGTGTTGCGTCTTATTACATGTCTTGTTTGTCAATCTAATTATACTAGTAGGGTAGAAATTAATAATGTTGGATTTAAATTAAATACATCCGAATTTTCGATGAAGAATTATGGAAAATCATTTAGGAAAAAACCACTCTTAGCACACCCAGCTATAGTTCGAAGCCCAAATAATATGAATAAATCGTATCAAATTTTATTTATTTCATTTATATGAGGTATTTATCGTGAATTTTCTTAACCGACTGAGTATATCAGAACAAGAGAATTTACAGGAGCAAGTGCGAAAGGGCCTACTAATGTTGCCGGGAAAGGTCTTTTCACATAAACTACGGCTTAGAGGGTTCTTTTACATGCCACAAAAGGCAAGGGCCAGAAGGACTTACTTCCACCCCGAAGGAAATTGTGCTACGGATTAATATCACTCAAGAAAAATCCGTCGACCAAAGCTAGGTTTTAACCCACGTACATCGGGTTCTAAGGCGAGCACTTTTCTCCAAAACCACTGAAGTCGACAAATCAAATTATAAATGTTTAACTAATGGCTAAATATAAAACAATTAGAATGTATCAAATTTTCATTGACTTAATTAAAAACACAGGAAGTAACACCTTCAGGGCTGAAAGAATATAAATGACTTTAAAAAATATACGTTTGGCAAAAATGTTATTTTAGATTTATCTTTTAAGTCGAAGTGTCATGCAAATCATGTTCTCGTGCCATAGATTTGTCTGATGGTGATGGGGATATCGGGGCTCGAATCCCAGTCAAATGTACTAAGGGTGGTTTTTACTAAATATTTTTTAACTCTCCCATCCCTCAAATTTAGATACACATTCACTAAATTCAACCTTTCTCATACCTAACACATTAGTTTAATTAGTTCACATACGTATGACCCAAACGGGTAGGGATATTCAATGAGAAATAAATCTAATACAGGCTGAGGCGGGAACAATTAGATGATATATGTTGAGGAAAGTGATGGAAAACGTGCTGAGGTTTTTTGACGTCCGGTGGAGCTCACCTGAGTGACATTAGCTTCAAAAAGTGAAAAATTATAGTATGTATTTTGCTTTTAATTACCCGGTGAATATTTACTTTTCAATTAAACTTTTTACTGTTTAACTTTCAAGTTACTAATCGTCTAATGGTTTCGGCCACACCCTGTATATAGCTTTTTCATCCCTGGCCCATTGCTGGAGATATTACGGAGAGATTAAATGGGTTTTAAATAAAACTGATAATTTTCAATAAATGGGTACTATGAATGTAAATATTGGAAGTCATAAAATAAATCTAGATTGAATAAAATAAAATTTTGAAGAGTTACAACATTCCTAACCATACAGTAATTAATGAAATAATTAAGAGATTCTTTATTAACTTTGTTTATAATAATATTCTTAATTAAATATTTAAATGGTTAAATAAGGTTTAGTATTTTAAAAATTATTTTATATATACCTGCTTCTGTTCTTAATTAATTATTAGGCCTTCGTATACCCCTTCTACATAAATTTTAATGGACCTAAACTAAGTTATCTTCCCTTTTAAAACTCATAATAAGGTAGTTCCATTTACACTGTAAAAATAAATCTAAATTAATTAATTCTTTTTTTTTCAATATATTCTTGGAAAAAAACTTGTTTGTAGTTAATTAGGACTTTGGCTATTCATTTAGATTGGATAAAATATATTCACACTACGTAAACATATGTTTTATAACATATGTGCACACCGAAACGCTTTTAAAAGAGTATCTAGTTCGTTTTAGCTTCGAATGATACAGTTTGATTACTTATTTGTGTGAGCGGTCAGGTGTGTCAGTACAATTATTTTTCGAACGAACTATTCATTACATAATGAGATGTTCTTTATCCAACAATACACAAATATTATTCGAAACGTTCCCACTTCGTAGAATTAATATACAGATGAAGCAGAACAAATACGAGTATTAGCATACATATTAAAGTCCAGCTATTTTACATTTTGCTGATAGCTATAAATAATTTAAATTAACATTATGCCTGTCACTTCACATTTTAAAGTATAAATTCTGGGTGTACCGATGTGGATACTAATGAATCGTTATCTGACGATTATTAGTGCATCGGCAATTAATCGTAATCGGTAATTATTATGATAATAAATCGGTTATCTTAAGTAAAATTTAAAGTAAAATTTTTCTGAGTAGGAGTTTAGTGATCAACATCGCAAAAAAAACGTATATACAAACTGCATATGGGCTTTGAGCCATGCAAAGTTTACATAACCAGATAAAGAAATATAATCTTATACCGTTGATAAAAATAACATTCTAATTCCAACTTTCGCTGGATATGCAAATATTGATAAAAAATAATTATTAAAGTTTTAACTGTTGACTTTTGAATACCATTTTTTTTATTAATTACATTAATTGTTATCATTCTCTTAAGCATATTTTCCAAAAGGTATTAATAAATAATTGATAATTGGGACTAATCAGTGTAAATACGCGTGGCATGAACAATTATTTTAAACAATCGGAACACCTATAGTATAAATATTCGCCATGATTCAGCAAATAAACTCATCTATGAATAATTAACTACCCGCATTAATAGTATCTAAGAGTCAAGATCATTTAATGTAGATTTCTATGGACATAAATTTCAGGGTTGTAATCATCGCAGGGTGTTTTTTTCTTAAAGGGTTTCCCAACCTTTCACCACGAAAATTCATGTACATATATTTAAAATCAATTCTACCTGCCCCATATCTCTAATCAATCAGTGTAATTAAATGGGTATACCTCTAAAGGTTAGTGAAACGTGAACATTTAGTTTTATAGAGCACAATACACATATTGGGTTAGTTTCAAATAACACAAAACTCAAGGTTTCACTATATTTAAACCAGTTTTTTTTTTGGACAATAAGAACAAAACTTGGTTAACTTATGAATCAACACTTCTCACAGGATTCCATATTGTTCTCTTCTATGTTTTTTTAATTGACGTGGTTAATATCAACAACCAAATTAATTTTAATATATCCAGAAAGTTGACGATGAAAGTATCCATAACCATACAAAAGTATCTTTATCTATATTAGAGTTGATCTATTTTTGTTGTCTAACAATAGGTTCTCGTTTGCAAGTGTATTTGACCTGCTTTTTCAAAGAGAAAATGTTGTGATTGAAATTAATATATTAATTTGATACATATTAGCGTTTGTAATTCGATTCTAGTATCAACACCAAATTAATTCGAGACAAATAATGGTTTTTTATATATACAATTTAAAGACCTCTTATAATCACTGTATATTCAGCTATATTTCTTGAATAAAAACATTCTAATATTATTTTAATTTTTTTCTTTATTATCTTATTTTAAATTATGATTGAAGTCTGCAAACATCTATTTGAAAATAATATTTACAAGAAATTTGCTTTTATCGGTAGTACCATTTTCCCTAACCTTTATGTATGATGACTTGTAACTAAATATAGGAATTATTAACTTTTGTTTATTTTCTAGTGAATAAACAAATTGGTGTTCTAGCCTGTATTATGCTGCCACACAAAAGAACATATAATGAAACATTCTCTTATTTGTTTAAAGAGTTAGTTAACATTTCCATATAGTTGTTTGTCTATATCTAGTTTCATAACACATTAGTCATTAGCATTGATATACTCGGTTGGTTTTGAAATATGATTGGGTCTCAGAGGCACATATTGTTTAGCAGTATGGAAAAATCTGTAATATTCTCAACTAAATAAATAAATGATGAATGGACAAGACATTATGTTCTAAAATCTGTGATTAGTTAAGAACTAATAACGTCGGAGATTTTCTGGCTCGTCTCCCTCTAACTTGTACAGATATGTGAATCCAAAATAAAATTGATTGCATTAAAAAAATTAAATTCATTCATACATAATTTCTCATGAATAAATTTGAAATAAAATGTTCACAAATAGTTATTCAGTAAACTACACTCAAAAGGTTCGCTAAGAAAAACATACATAATTTCATCATACATAATACATCAGGGAAAACACTCTCAAAATACCAAATTTAAAGAAAAATTATCGGAGCCATTTTATAAAAAAATATATATTTTTCATACGCTCTAAATAAATTTGTACTTTAAATAAAATACAGTAGACTATACATTTATATTTATCATGTAAGGTAATTCCTAGATATCAATTTTGAACAAAATCGTTATAAAAAATCTAGAAATGTTAAATCGAACTCGAAATGTTGATGGATGGCGACGATTCATGGCCCACTGAAGAACCTGAATTCTAGTTGATTTTTCAATATCATCTGTCTGTACGGTATCTCAGCCCAGAGCAGAAACCAGTTTAGTGGTTGGGCTGGAAGTTGGAATATAGGGTTTTATTAAGATTTCCCAATTAATTTTTTGGAATTATTTATCAACCCTAAAATTAATGGTGGTTAACTTAACAGAGAAAGGAGAAAAAATTAATTTTCTCTAAATCGGCTCTAATGATTTTGATTAAAATTTGTATTTAGACATTGTTTACCATTAAAAACAAAATGACCTTTCTCATTTTATTGTGAAAATAATTTTGAGAATATTTAACATTAGTGAAAATATCATAATATTTCCGGAAAACTCTTTGAGATATTAAATAGATTATCATTGTAAAAATATAGGACTATTGAAATATTTTTAATCAATAGTTTCCAAGCTTGAGGCAAATATGTGTTTCATGGAGGTCATAAGAATGAGGAGTTTATTGTTATTCTCTTTGGTGAACAGAGATATTGCTCTTTTCTCATTATTTATGTAACGATGTATATTAGTTCATTTATTTTATTTAGGTTTTTTTCGTTGTTTCTGCGACAATTTTTTTATTATTTTGTCTCACATATCTTACATATTTTAAATAAATATCTCTATTTTTTAAGTAAAGGAGCGAGAAAGTCCATTCGATGATGCATATTATTTATTCTCAGTTTAGGGGCACCTAGACTGTCAAGACCCATTATAGTCTCAAGGTCAAAAAAAAAATTCGATATCAAATTTTCTTTATATCATAATGTAAAATAAATAATAAATTCTTCGCAATTGTAAACCACATTCGTATCACTATTTTAGTCGTAAGATACCAGATATATCTAAGTGGAGGCTATTCTGAACGATTAGTACTATATTTACCACCGTCTCGCTAATTGGCGACCACCCGCAGGAATTTCTTTCATCCTTTAGGCGCGTATGTGGGCGAGGAAAGATGGGTTCAGGGAGTATGTGCGCGTGTAAATTATCGACTTATTATTCTTGTAGCTGGTTCTCGGTAATTAACCTGGGCTTAAATGTGTGTGTGTGTGTGTGTGTGTGTGTGTGCGTGTGTGTGTGTGTGTGTGTGTATCGCTATAAATGTGTGTGTGTGTGTGTGTGTGTGTGTGCGTGTGTGTGTGTGTGTGTATCGCTAAGTAAGGAGACGGGAGCGCATGTGTTCGACCCAATTAGAACACTTCAAGACTTCCCATACTTCCCTGCTATACCCATACATGAAGAACACGAGGCAACTTTGAGCAACACAGACACACGTCTCGCCAAATGCGGCCTGTGCTCACTGAAAGTGAGGTCATTACAGTATCCTTGATGAAAGATAAAAGGAAATACTTGCTAATAATTTAAAAGTAAATATTGTGCTGATTGCAATTTACTATACTTGTATTTAAGTAATAACAATCTATATAAATCTATTTTTATAATACCTAGTTGTTTTTTGAAAGTATGTTTGCGTGCATACTATATTATACATTTTGGGGGATTAATAAACCAATATTTTTGCAGTAAATTTGAAATACTTCACAAACAAAAGGTACAATTTATAAGTAAGTGTTAAAAGTAACTATCTATTAACTGTTGTTTGTAGAACTATATTAAGTTTATGGGATTAATAAATATATATTTGGCACTGGCCTGCTAATTACAAGAAAATCTGAGTTAAAATAACCCTCAAGTCTTTTAAGGATGGTTTTTCCTTAATGGTTACCCAATAATGCAAATGCGGGTATCCTACCTCTAAAATGCTTCCTTCTTTATTCCCACCCGATTAGAGTAATTATCACGCACGTGTATAAACTTAACAGCTAGTAAGTTGCGGTGACAGGAAATCACTTTATTCTTTAGATTTAAAAGTGATACCTGGTCACTAGAATCGAACTCAGTGTCTCATTTTTTTTAAATATTGTATATAGATGTGGTTTTAACCTCACATATTAACTATAATAATAATATTTAGCAACGTGTCTTACTATCCGTTCGGGTTATACGCTTTAAGTACTAAATACAAGTAGCCCCATGGCTTCTTTGGTGCTGACTGAAAGTTTTGAAAAGTTACCAGACCAAATTATGTATTCCTACGCCGAACCAAATGATCTGCAAACATATGTGATTAGCAGCTGTCACTTCTGACAGTAAAAATTTAGGTATATACCTAAATGTTGACTGTCAGAAGTCAGCACCAAAGAAGTCATGGGGCTACTGTACGCTAATGGATTAGGAATTGGGAAGGTTGAATTAGAGGAAGTGAACCCGCATTTGCGTGGAGGGAGAGTGTAAAACCATTTAGGAAAAACCACCCCCAGTTCACCCGACCGAGATTCGAACCTCGATCTCCCCGTCCTCAGCAGTCGAGCTCAACACGACAAGCGCGTTAGCCAACTACGCCACCGAGTCGGGTATTAACTATAATAGCTTTACTATTTAATTCATTAATATTTACATTGAACAATAAGACGTATGGCATTCATTATAAATTAAATATATTTTAGATAAAGAATTATTGAAACATCATGAAGCCAGGAGAATATTATTACATGCTTTATTGATTTTAAGGATTTTTTTTTAAATAGTCTGAAATTGATTTAATTTTCTGTGGTGGGGTTTATTATGTTTTTTTTAGATGTATATTTATTTAACTCTTGAAGTATTTAAGAAGTACGTTGTGAACCTAACGATTCTATCATCACACGACCTACAAATTAACTTAATTCTAGAAAAGATATAACATACATTCACTCGGTTTTTATCTGATCATTGAGAAAAGGTATGCCCTGATTTTATCAATGCGACTTTAATGAACTTACCTAAGGGAAAAAGATAGTAGATTTAAAATGTAAGCTTTAACCTGGAAAAAATATAGAGAAGCATTGGGAATCAAATGACCACTGTAGCATATTCTTTTTTACTTTCTCTCGACACCTCGGAAAGAAAGTATTGTGTTTATTATATAAATCGATATCGAGATTTTGATTGAGAAAATATCGACGTCTTATGATCCCTTGAAACCAAAAAAGTGGTTTTCACAATGCTGTAAATTTGTCAGTACCTCGAGCTAGAACCGAAACTATTTTACCAATTGGGCTAAAACTGAATATCTGGGGTTGTCATAAAGCCGCCCCCCCCCCCTAGATTTTTTTGAATAAGATACCCAACCCTAAATTTAAGTGTAGTTAAAAGAAGGGCAAAAAAGGTAAAATGTCGATTTTAGCGAGATTTGTTTTAATGATTTTGTTTAAATTTATATTGAGTTACTGTTTATCATTACAAACTAAATGGCAATTCTAATTTTTTTTTAAGGAAAATACTTTGAGGGTGCTTTACATGAGGGAGATATTACAATTTTAATCATTACGCCTGCAACTATTTAAGATATTAAATAACTTAACATTGCAAAGTTTTATAAATATTAAAAATAAATTATTATTTTTTTGAAATTTTTTTAAGCCAATAGTTTCTTAACTATAATAAAATGTATATCTTTTTTAATTCATATTTTAGAAAATGAATTCGATTCTTATGTTCTTTTTTGGATAAAAATCTTTCTTTTCTCCCTTTTTATGTAACAGTGTTCCTAGTTCCTAATGCCATAGAGTAAAACAGTGTATATTATTTAATTTATGATTTTTGATGTAGTGCTTCTACATCAATGCATAGACCTACTATATCGTTTCACAAATCTTAAGTTCCTTTATTAATGTTTATTAAAAATAAAAGCAGGAGAAAATATGTGTGGTGCATCGTAAAATTTATTTAATGTTATAATCTTAGGAAAAGTATTTTACAATATTCAAACTTTTTTATCAACATTGACAACATTTTACTTTATTAATACTATTTCATATCTATTGATATTATATATAATAAATGTTAGCTGTGTATGGCACGACTTACGTATAAAACGTGATTTTATTATTATTATTTATCACCGCGTCTTACTACCCATTCGGGTTATACGCTTTAAGTACTAACTACGCTAATGGATTGGGAATCGGGAAGGTTGAATTAGAGGAAGTGAACGAGCTTTTGCGTGGAGGGAGAGGGGAAAACCATTTAGGAAAAACCACCCCGAGTTTACCCGACCAAAATTAAAACCTCTATCTCCCCGTCCTCGGCGGTCAAGCTCAACACGACTAGCGGGTTAGCCAACTACGCCACCGAGGCGGGTATAAAACGTGATCATTAATTTAATAAATTATACATACTAGTATGTTCGAGGGCCGCCTTGGTAAGTGAGAAAACGCCACGCAGACGTTCAGCTCTAACGTAATATTTAATTCCACAATACGTTATTTCAAAATATAGTTCCCTAAAATAAAGTAGAAGTATTCCAGCTGGTTTGTTTTTCTTTAACAAACCTATTAATTTGGTTTTATTTATAGAAAAAAATGTGCGATACTTCTTAAGCATATTTGTCTAGCAATGAGAAAAAGGGCCCTAGATTTATCCTTCCTCTAGAAAATACAATAATTTTTAATAGGCTCACAGTGGAAAATTTTCATACTGTATATTTGACAACTAGCAGTGAGCTTTCCTCTTTAGCTTGAGATAAAGAGGTTTCTTAATTTTCTTTCCGCTCTTTCTGATTGATATGACAAAGAGTGGTTGTATGTGAAGAGCGAAAGAGAAAATAAGCTTATCCAAAATAGAGAAGTAGTTATAGAAAATGATACAAAGCATTAATTTTAGGCCGTGGTACATGGTAGTGATTGTTACTTTCTCGCTGACCGTAGCGGCTGTCTTAAAGTTTCTTCGTATCAAAATTAAGCTATCATTATTGGCTAAGTGTGTCACTTTGTACATTTATCCACCAAGGTGTCGCTGTGCTAAAGCACTTCTTGCGGCGTGGGTTTAAATTTGAGGATGTTTCCGAAACTCTCTTTCATTTCTTCAACCCTCTCACCCCTGACCCCTTCCTCAGTACTCAATATCTGGAACCACGACCCTACGTTATTAAACTCTGGCCAGTTTCAGACGTAACCTTTAAACCTACCGCATGCCTTAATCTAAAAAATAAACACGGCTGACCTTGTTTTCTCCAGGGGTAAGCTACCTTCTTACTCATTACAATTTGTTTCTCCTAGCAACTCAGGGAGTAAGAGACGAGTGAGGTGTAATTAAAGTTGGCCGAAAGTATTTAGTTCAAATCCTGGTAGGATCGCAGATGGACTCTTAATTTGGTGTGAAATCAGATGGAATAAACTAGTGGTTCAGAACTCATTATAGGTACTTTCCTGATAACTATTTTTTCAAATGTTTGTAAAATTATGCTTAAAAAAAAAGTGTATATCAAACTTCGGAATGACTGAACTACAAGATATGGGTTCGTAAATTGGTGAATGATTGTACTGTTTAAATTAACTGAGAATTTCGGTGAAGTGAATCACATGATAATGGATGGTTAAACCAACAACGATGAGCTTACACATTTCAGCATCAGTTCAAAATATGTGGGTCGCGGACACCTCTGAGGGAGTCGTGAAAGCTGTAAGCAAAAAATGTGTTCAATAGGACGTGCCTTTCCAAGAGTGTGCTGTAATATAGGTTTCTTTTTAAAACAAGGAAGTTTCACTTTTGGTTAAGATACCAACCTAAGTATTTCGGCCTGTCCAACCGAGCATTTAAATATATCATACCCTTCCAGACTACATCTTTCAGCGAATGGATTAAGGTGTATAGTCTTGAGATTAACGTATATTTTAATTAATGTTCACTCGTTCGTAGAGTTTGTGTTTATTATTATTTTATAAAGTCCATTCAGGTATAAAAAAATTAGGTCAGTGTCTCACTAAAATGTTACGTCTTTCCTTCAGCCAGCGATATTTTTTATATATATAGACAGTCAGTAATGCATTTTTGTAAGAGTGCGGTAGTAAGAATAAAAGGGCATGTACGGTTCAGTGTATGAATGTTGTTGAACCAAAGGGAAGGGAGTATGCAAAGAGAAGGAATTGTGGCGAAATTAGTGAGTATGTATTAAGTACGGAGTTGTTTATTGAGATATATGTACAGTTTCTTGTCCACCCCGTAAGGGAACGCCGTGATTAATATATATATATCACCTAGTTATTACCTATAGTTCATATATATATAAATTAGTATTACCTATAGTTCATATATATATATTTACAGTATATATAAATTTATTCTAGTTAATAAAATAATAATTCAATTTAATCTTAAGGTTTCATGAATTGGTTTGTAAAATTAAGTCAGTCACTAAGAAAGTCTTATAGATACCAAAATAATTACTGAATGCTATTTGTTAATTAAATCTTTCACAATAAAATATTTTTGTCTGTCGGAGCTGAAATATTTGGCTTAGAACCCATTTTTGGGCACGGACGAGCCTTTGGAACTGTCATTGGATATATGTGGATACAATGAAGGTCTGGAGGTTGAAGACTGTTGTGTGGACCAATGGCAAATATTTACTTAAATACAGTGTTCTTCTGATCAACTTATATAGTATAAACGTATCAATTAAGGAGTTTAATCATATGAGCGCAGATCGCTAGGAGATCCATTATGTCACATATTTAGTGTGCGGGACTTGTTAGAAGATGTAGCAGGTAATAAAAGTAATTGGGGCTGATATACATTAATTAATTAAATCAATATTTGACGGCACAAGATTATGTATTATTTCTTAAAATATTTTAAGAATGTCCCCATATAATTTAAAGGTTTTTTTTATTTTGTCTCGCGAGTCACAACCCGTCAAGGCTATACGCATTTAATCACACTAATTGAGTAGGAATTAGTTGGGTAAAGTTTAAAGAAAATGTGCTTCTATGTTTGAAGGGAGGGTGGTAAGCCGTTTTTAATAAACCACTTTTAATATACCCGTCCAAGGTTAAAACCCCTATCTTATTGACACCAGTAAACTAGACTAAATTATATCTACATTTTAGACCACGTTGCTACCGATGCGGGATTTTAGGGTGTCACCTCAGACATTATTTTAAATATATTTGCGCATTTATGATACTAGGCTTAATGAAAAGGGGCTCTAGATTTAGCCTTCCTCTGAACCATTGTTGTCCTACAGGTTATACAATTTTATATAAAAAGAATTATGTTTAACAACATATAGATTTATTACAATAAAACAGAAATAACAAAATTGAGGTTTTACTATGATATTACAGGTTATACTTTGAATTTTAATGCAGACAATAATACTTTATGAATTTGATTATTCTGCTGTAGCTACTAGGGCTGTGTAAGAGCCGGGCTACTGGATGAATTTCTCTAAATAAGAACATAATTAAGTAGTTACTAACAAAATATAGAACAAGAAATATATACATATATAACTTTAAATCAGTTAAGCCAGTCTGGGTTGTAAATTAAACTCTTTAAAACATTTTGTATAATGATAAACAATAGAAAAGTTCCTTGATTATAGTGGTTGATGGCTAATAAGCAGGTGTCAACAAAATAGTACTATGGCTGGTCTCTTTCCATTACGGTACTGCCAACGCATTCTATAGTACACACAAACCTAGTTGCAATTAAACTAATAGTAACACTAACACAATAGGAGCCCAAAAACCGGGCAAAGAAAAAGGGTATTATTTGCGCGAACCCCACTATGACTCTATAAGTTCCCCGGTTTGCACACCGAATCTAATACCGTACGAGAAGCGTGACTGTTTAACCAACACAAAATAAAGAATTCAACCAACTCAACTGAGGTATGTAATCCAATACAGACAACCTGGTTGTAGCCATCCAAAAATTAAACAGGTGTGCATGACGTTTACGGCGTCATGCGAAAAAATTGTGTCAAGTTAGACTAATGGAACTTGTGGAAGTTTAGCAAGTCTCTAACTAAGACATTACTGTATTCCAAGCCCAAGGCTCGAAACGTAAACACTGTATGGTAAATATAGAGAGCAACATAGTCTCTAGGACTGATGTAAAATACATGAAACTAGTAATTATTAGACTTGTACCTCATTCTGGAAGACACAATATTTAAATAACAAAATAAACCTTTAAGTTAGGAAGTCAACAAGACTTGCAGTTGATCCATTGTCAATTCGACATACTATCAACACAAATGAAAATCGTCTGCGACAATATACAGAAAACTAAAAGGGTGCAAACAGACATTGCCTGTCTTTTACTACAAAAATTTATTCTGAGTCTTAAGAACACATTGATTACTTTGAAATACTTAATAAATTGAAGTCCGTGGTCCTATCCATGGCTGAGGTGGATCCAACGGCCCAAACTGTATAGTTGTCATCGAAGTGCGTCATCCTGTCCAGGGTGGCGGTGTATCCAACGCCTCGAACTTCATGGTCGACGTGATCTTCGATTCGTGACGATACAGGAGTTCTTCCTTCAACGCTGGGTTGCAGTAAATTGGCTCTAATGGGAACCTGGACGTGGCCCCTTATATAGTACTCAACTGATACGGACGGAAAAAAGCAGAGAAGGCGATAAACACAGGAACATAGAAAGAAGAAATACGGACGAAGGTGGGCAGAAAGAGAAATTAAATAGAGGAATCCACTTGTGGGGAAAAGGGAGGAACAAGCTTCCTTGGTTCGCCTCTAGAGTCTCTGGCGGGGAGTGGGTCAGTGGGTCGAACTCGATATGCACTCCTTTCCTTACTCAGGTGTTATAATGTGAGCACGTGTGGCTGCCATCTTTGAATAATTTTCTTCTACCATGTGGCAATTCAATCGAAGTACATCTTGAAACGGTGAGTGGATATTAAAGCAACTTCTATTTAAATATCTCTGGTATAATTATATCATTTAGGATCCGTTATTATTTTTTATGAGAATTTTTTATATAGATGTATTTTACTATATTTTCTTGTAGACAGCTTGGCAAGCGTAAGTAAATTCATCCGACATCAACCAATGGCAAGGGGTCTGCGTTAACGTAGTTTATTCATAAATATGATAATATTAATCCTCTTCTTTGATAACTGTTACAGTATTTAGCGAAAGACAGTATTTTTAACAACCACGTGTTTCAGTTTAGGGAGACACGTAATTTAATTTGACTGCAACTAGTCAGAGAAAATAAACTTTGAGGTAGATTATTTTTTAAATATGTTAATATTATTTCTTTCTTTCGTAAACTATTAAAATATTGATTTTTTAATTGTAGCTGTCCAATCTATCTGATTGACATGCTACAACTCTAACCAATAGGCTTTTGATAACCTCAAAGTATTAAAATTTAAGATATTTGAGAGCTAGCAGAGACCTTTCTCTTTAAATTAAGATAAGAAGTTATATATTATTCTTTCCCTTCTTCCTTAATGACATAACAAAAGAGTGTTGTAAGTTAGGGGATAAAGGGATAATAAGATTAAACAGAATAAAGAAGCAGTTCCAGAAAACTATGCAGATTATTATATTATAAGCGGTGTGGCTTAGCAATGATTATACTTTCTCGCTGACCAAGTCGGCTGCCTTAACAAGGAGAGGTGATGTTTGTACAACCTCATGAAAGATATTTTTAATACTACAGTAATTTAACACTAATCTTAAAAATATGATTAACGGGCCACTGAAATGTACGAATCTCTTTAATCCGTAAAAACAGTTTGTAATTATATAAAGTTTAAATTTAACAGTCAATTGTTTAAAAGGCTTTAAGGGAGATAATTATTTGTAAGGTTTTGTTTAATTTTTAAACAACTATAAATAAACATGAATAATGCACGAGAAACATATGGGAACAAACAGTTTACACCAGCACCGAAGGGCTCTCGAGAACAGACACGACATTGAACATAAAACATAATTTCAAAATGACATAATATGGCGCCCTGGCAGGCTGAAATGTACCGTCAGTAGGTTAGGGGTGGGAAAAGTTGCACATGATGGGAGGGATGTAATGATTTTGCTGTAGAATATGTAGTCTATAAAATCATCCTACTCTTGTGAACATACTAGTAACTCATATCCTTGCTAGAGTTGTACTTGTTTTACCTGTCTGCTTGTACACCCCTGAGACGAGTTCTGTGTTTGCCAAAGCCCGGAACCTTCCAGAGCTGCCGGAGCCAGGCCACTCTTAGAAGAGGTGGGGGGGGTGTCCCGTTGATCGGTTTACAATCCCCCACACTCTCTGCTGGTCGTCGCAGAAAAACAAGCGCGCTCGCTCACTCGACCAACCTCGGTGGCTCAAAAGACGCTTGGATCTAGCTTACGTAAGAGTCCAAATGGAGATTGGTTTTGCTGCCTTAGGCATCCTCATTTAAATATGAACCTCGTAAGGCAAGATTCACCCCAAACTAAATTTTCAGCTGTGGTGCCTTTCTATTAGTGAGATCAGGGACAAAATGGCTGGGACTGGCCAACGACGTATGTCGTCTTAAAATAAACTTCAACTTTTTAAAACTTTCTATTATCAACCCGTCTTACTAACCATTCAAGTTATACGTTTATTTACTAATTACGCTAATGGTTCTAGGGATAAGTAAGATTATACTTAGAGTAATTGTACCCATATTTTCGTGGAGGAAGATTGAATAACTATTTTGGAGAAACCTCCCTCAGTACAACCGATCGAAATTCGAGCCTCGAACTCCCCATCATAGTAAGTCTAGGCTACTTTGAAAGTGAGCCTTTGACTAGGTGGTCACTGAAGCAGGTATGTTAAAGTTTAAAAGTAAATCTAAAACCAATTTCAATTGGAGGTGAAATTCGTTTAACCTTACCATTTCAAAAATTGTGGATTTTTGATATAGACTAAATCTTTAATAGAACTTGAAAATTAAATCATAAATTAGCATGGATCTTATTTATTTAAGATCATTTGACTGCCGACCAAAGTTTTGAACAATTATTGTATAAGTATTGCTACCATGTCGAGTGTTTGTACGTTCCGATGCATCTTAATTGCACACATGCTGCTTTAACATGAAATTGTATTCTATAAAAGAGCCAACTATTAGACCAAAATTGAAAATTTGAAGATATCTAATACTATATCTTGTACATTTCGTTCGTATATGATGGACCAAAAAATGTTGAGAAATTATTGGTATGGCATTTACGTATTATTAATCTATTGAGCTTTAGCTTTACTCTTTGTGAACAGAATGGGACATATTTTACTAAACAGTATTTTTCTATAAAGGCAGCAAAAAATACTGGTTCTTTTTCTCGATTTCCCGCCAAATATAGTTTCGACGAAGGGTGTAAGAAGCCGCTTGTGGCCCTTCATGCAAACATCTCGAGCAACGTGACAAATTTAAACAAAAAGATGCTGTCGCACAGCTACAAGTTGAAATGTTTGTAAAACCATATTAAAACAAAATTTTCACTGATAGGTTTAGGATGATATAAGGTTAAAATTAGGTAGGGTGCATCCGAATTTTTATGGATGGGTGCGGAGAAAACATTTAGGAAAACAAACTTGAATACACGCAGCTACCCGTCACATGTGCACCATATTGGCCAATTTTGAAGTTAATCCTCGTGACCACCGATTACGTAAATATATTTTTTGGGTGTCCTTTGGACTTTTGGCACCAAATAAAGAATAGTTCATGTGATTTCATATAATCAATACCAAACTAGTGGGGGAATGAACCGAGAAGCTCTTAAGATATTTTTAAGTCTTATTTTTTTCTTATTTAATTATTTTTTACAATTTTTATTTTCCTATTTTAGTGAACTATTTTCCTCTTAATAATTTATTTGGAAAAAATATAAGTACATGAAACGCCTTTCATTTAAAAAAATGCAATTGAAAAGTGCCAAGATTTTTTCTCTAAAATACTTTATTTTTATATATTAATTATTTTATTCCTTTTTATGTTTTGAGAATTTTTTGGCGCTAGAAGGACGTTTGTCCTTTATCTCTCGTTACTTATCTCAGGATTGTGAAGCTAAGGAAAGTATGCGATAAGTATGAGTTATGTGTGTATGTGTGTGTAATGGGTCTGATTTAATTATAAGTTCTGTTCTCTTTCTTATCTTTCTTATCCAAAAAAGACAGGCTTTTGCAATGCAGGCGTATATGAATTATTGAATCCTAAATATACAGTTTCCAAAGTGAATCTGTTTGCCATCAGCCATCAAAATAAGTCCTTTGTTGCTACTTTGCGAACTAGTGAACAAAAATTAATCACCAAGTACACTGTGTATGTAGGCAAAGATATCTATTTCCCATTCATTTCTTCGTGAAAATTAATGATTCTATGTTCTTCATGAGACGTCATATTTCTTCGTCATTCAAACAAAAGAGAATTATTTGACATGACACTACGTTTCTCTTAAACAAATATGGCACAATGTGTCTTTACATGTTTTATTGTGTCTTCCTTAATGAAAATGAAAAATGCGCAAGAGACTTGGAGACAAAAAGAGATAATTAAAAGTCAATAAAAATCTATAAATGTATACAGTTTAAACAAACTAAGCATCCGCTATTGTTTTCTTTATTTGTTAACTTTTTACTAAATTGTGTTTTGTTCCTTTTCACCATCGTCTGTACAAAGGTTTGAATATGGATTTATTCATGAATAGCTCTAAAGTATATTAAGATAGTGTTTAAATTTGTATCCATATGTAGACCTATCTTTTATTAGATTGGCAAGAGAGAAAGAGAAATCACAGCCTTTTGATATGTTTTTCCCCCCTTAAAGAAAGAAGAAAAGTAACCGTAATTACTTGAATGAAATATTTAAGCTAATTCTCTCTTAGGAACAAAGGGAGGGTTAGTTTAAAAGATTAATGATATGAAAAGTTACGAGGGAAGTCAAATATGAATTTCGAAGGAGAATATAGATCTGAGGATGTTTTTACGCTTCTTCAAAAATACGGCCTACCAAGGAAAATTAGGTAAGATAGTAGCTTAAATCGTATTTAAAGATTTGACTAAACGTATGTTTATATTAATTAATCAAATACAGACAAATATAATAAATATATTTTGGGTTCGCAACCTTTTAAATAAAACTTAATTAGGGTCATTAATTATATTCAAATTTCCATGGTTAGATATAATTTCAGATTCTAGATTTTTTTAAACTCGAATTTTTGATCTGAAGTTTTATTTTGGCTATCTTTATACCTAACAACTTGATCCCAAACCATTAATGTAGCGAGGAAGGTATGATTAAGAATATATGTATAAAGCGCTTTTGAATGGAAGTATAATAGAAACTTTTTAGAAAAAACTAGGTACATCCATTCGGTACTAAGACCCTGACTCCCCTCCTCCCCCTTTTCCGGTACCTGGCAAACCAATTTAAGATGAGACTGATACATTTGTCCATGTGCCCACCCGTATGATATACATTATTTTTAAAAGTTGATTAAATAGTATTAACGTGACAAATTCCTACAGTTTTAATTAGAGTATTATAGATTTTAAACACTCACTTAAAAAGTATTTTGTGTCATTAAATGCAAAGAGACCTGACTTGTGTCAATACATGGTGCAAAAATAAACCTTTTATATTATTATTATTATTATTATTATTATTATTATTATTATTATTATTATTATGAATACCAAAATACCCATTTCAAAATAAACGGCTCAATTTATGATCGTGTAATATGTCCCATTGGCATTTGTTAAATCATAATTGTGAATGTTAATCATTTTTAGTGAACCTCAAAATCTGTAAGGTGAATTTCAACTTAAGATTTTATAGTAGATCAAATGTTTAGGCCAATAAAAGTGTGAAAACTTTCCTCAATTTAATAGTTACTATAAAAAACATATTTTGTAAAAAAAAAATTAACTTTTGGGGATCTCCATGTGCATTTTTGGGTACCAAGTATTCATGCATTATATTTTAGTTAGGGTTAACAGCCTGCAAACTTTAAGCTTTATATATTTTCTACATTTTGATATTTTATCGACTTTTTTATATAAAAACCCTTTTGGGATATCCCATGAAAATTCTTGCCCACCACATATTCCTGTATCCTGTTGTGCTAGGGGCTACCTGCCTGGAACATGTCAGTTTCCTAGGTATACTGGGCTCTGGAAACCCTCCCTCATTTTAGGAAGCCCTTAGGGAATTTTTTGTCACCAAGTATTCTTACACCATTTTTGTCTCGGGGCTACCTGTTTGCAAAATTTCAGCTTCTTAGTTCTTATGAGCATCTAGATTTTTTCGACTTTGTTTTTGGAAGTCTTACAATTTGGAGGCCATCATTGGATTTGTCTGTCACGAAGTATTACTGACCCCTATAGGCTAGGGGCCATATGCTTGCTAAATTTTAGCTTTTCGGCTTGAAAGAGGAATTGGTATGGTTACAATAGTGAAGATTGTATTGCTATTGATAAATAAAATACAATATGTCATAATTATGGCTTGGCGAATTAAAGTATAGTCAGATTATATCAAAGAAATTTGGACAGTTAAATAATTTATCAAATCAATTTCCAAATAGTTATGTGACATTCCGGAACAAATTTCTACAATCAACAATTGAGAGGTTAAAATTCATTGTTAAATTTTGACCATTTTTTCTGTCATTTATATTACAAATGAATCTTCATATGTAAAAAATTGAAGTAATTCAACCATATGTTAAAAGATTAATTTAACAGCTCAATGGGAAAGCTGTTAAATATTTGAGCAATAAAATACTTTGTATAGAATATTTATTAGCTAGAGTTTTATACGTATGAAAAATTGTATATGCATTTTCTTAATATTAGAATTTACATTAGGCTTTTAAATAAATCGGTCACTATTACCCATTCCTTTACCTAAGTTTTGTTACATCGGCTTCAATTTTTTTTAAAGTGGATTTTGCACTGCCCTAAACGGTTTCTGTAACTGTCATATATATATATATATATGGTGACCTGGTGGTCTAGGGCTAAGGTGTCAGACTTCTGTGCTGGCGGCGGGGTTCAATCCTCGGTCCCGGCGCAGATTTATCTTATGACCAAACCCTTCCCTAACCTCTGCCAAGACATCTTGTGAATGTGGGGAATGCCAGGCCTCCACCGTGGTTCGGATTCCACGTTAAACTGTAGGTTCTCCATTTCATCTCACAATCACCCTACCATTACACATTAGCGTAAGTGCGTATAACCCGAACGGGTAGTAAGACGCGGTGCTAATAATAATAACTTTCATATACCGTCCTTCCCGCCATGTTTATACAGTCCAATTTTCTTAGTAAGGTTCTTACCTCACAGCTAGAATAGCTACAAGAGCTACCATAGGCTGAAGATCTTTGAAAATACAGATAGCTTAGTGTAAGAACATTGTCACGCTAAGCCAAAGGTCCCGGTCTCGATCCTCATGCGTTAGGTATAATTTTTCAACTAATTTAAATCAATTGAATTGTCCCCTTCATGCGGACAGTGCCGTAATTACAATAGAGTGCACTTTGTGTGTTTATACCAATTAAATATTTATATTTAATTACAATTTTATATTATAAACTATGGTAGAATAAAAGCCCTCCAGAGTCGCAGATGGCTGTAGTATCTGATCGCTCGTGATACTATTGGTCGATCATATGTAGCTGACGATTTCCACACGTCCATCACAGACTCAGCCTTAAGCTATGAGTGAAGAATTTACCTGAACACGTGACGAGTTCTGGATAGCTCAGTGTTAGAAAATGTGCGTGTTAAACCAAAGGTTCTGGGTTCGATAACCGTGCCCGGTTGTAATTTTTCAACTAATTTAAAGTAATAAAATACATTATTTAAGTTGATTTCCCAAAAAATATATTTGTGTTTTCTAAAAGTTCCTTTATTATGAAAATTGGACTGTACCATAGGTTAGTGCCAAGATTATATTAATGAACGCACGTCCGGACGTCATGTCTTTCTAATCCGAAACTTCGTGTAGATTCACATGCACCTGAGCTTTAAGACGGGGGGGAGGAAACCAACCTTTTCCGTTTGTCATGGAAACGTCTTGTCGACATCCTCGGGTAGAAGATCTCTTGTCTCGGATGTGATCTTGCGTGTGAGAGAGAGTAAACGATGGGCTCTTTTGGGTGTCGGACGGAGACGGAGAAGGGCTTCAAGGAGAACGTCATAAAAGGATTTTACTTGCGGTTTAAAGACAAAGGACGCTATGATGTATGGCTTAAAGAAGGAAACTAATGGGTAGCGCGCGACACGTCTACTTTTTTTTTACAAGAAAATGATTTACAAATAACATTAATCTAAGAGTATCTTGTGTTTGTCTAAAAATTTAAATATTTGAGGAAGGGGTAACAGAAAAATGTGGCACTACGTTACGACTTAAAAAATAAAAGTTCTCGTTTGCAGTGGTTCATTAATTCTTATACTTGGTTGTAAACTTGTGAGACTGCCACATGTTGTATTCACATTTGGGATACATTTTTCTTTATTCTTTAGCACCACATCTTACTACCCGTTAGGGTTATACGCTTATGTACTAATTATACTAATGGGTTAAGGGTTAGGGAGGTTTAATATCTAGGAAATTCACCCGTATTTACGTAGAGTGAGATTGAAAAATCATTCAGGATAAACCACCTCCAGTGCACCCTACTGGAATTGAACCCCGATCTCCCCATCTTCAGCAGTCTAGTCAAACACGATAGTAACGTGTTAGATCACACGGTCCCCGAAGTGGGTCATAATGTGAATATTAATTCCTTTAAATAATTGGTTTTATATTTTTTGCAGGCCTACTTTCAGCTCTCTCTCTCTCTCTCAAAAAAAAAGTTTATTGGCACCACAACATGTGAATGTGGGGAATGACAGGCCTCCACCGTGGTTCAGATTCCACGTTAAACTGTAGGTCCTCCATTTCCTCTCACAATCACCCTACCATTACACATTAGTGAAAGTGCGTACAACCCGAACGGGTAGTAAGTAAGATGCGGTGATAATAATAATAGTCTAACCACATTCTATTTATGCTAATGGACTAGGAATGAGGAAGGTATAATTTTATAAGATATGCACTCACATTCGTGTGAAGAGAAAGTTGTATATATTTTAGGGAACATCACCCTCAGTAGTGCACTTATAAGTTATTTGAATCCTGATATCCATGTCACTGGAAAACCAGATCAGACGAGGTTGATGTCTTAAGTAGACCCACCGCTAGGGGGGGGGGGATCTACACTTTAAAAAACGCAGTAAAATTACAAACTGAAATTTTTCTCCTTATAGCTGACGTGATTTTTTGTTTCAATTTTCAACATGATCTCCGTGCACCGATGGGTACGTGGACAAATATATCAGCCTCATTTTGATTGGTTTTCCAGTGATGACGGTTTCCCACTCCCCTTACACGCAAATTCTGCTATATTTCCTCCAAATTATACATACCTTATTAGTAGTGTCAATAGCTTGAACGAGTGGTAGAACGCGTGAGATTCCGGGTATCAAATAAAGGTAACATTTATTGCTTTGTTGTAGCACCAACATCATTAACGTCCTAACGGCTCGTGTGAGAAAGATTGCTGAGAGTAAAATAGCCCACAACGTGAAGAGTAAAATAAGAAAACCACAAGTTAAAATATCATCACCATTGCATTCGGCTGAGATTCGAACTTTTACCTACCCGTTACTTGTAATCCAATCAATAGCGAGTGATGCCTTAGCCCGTGTGACCCCCAATGAGGATGAATATAAATTTAATCGCTTGAAAAAAAAACAGGGCACCCAATTTCCTATTCTTTTTTCAAAGCCTGTCCTCAATTCATGCCCCATTTGACGGAGATCTTCTTCTCCCCCTCATCATTTTGAGCTACTTAGTGCGTGCGCCCTTGCTTGCACCCAGTTCCCGACTCTGTGGTTCGGAATGTTGCTCTATTGTGACTGATGACCATTGTCCTGGCTCCGTAGAGAGGGGGAGGGATATGTGGAAGGAGGATGTGCTCATTTTCCAGCTAGTTTAGCTTGGCCGCCAGAAGCGAATACAATGGACGGAAGAAGAACTCCGTCGTTGGCCCGTCGCTGCTTCATTTCACCCCAGACGATAAATTTATCTAGGTCAGGGTCACTGAAGACGCTTGTTTGCTATTATTTTTTTTAAAGAAGACGTCACTTGTAAAGGTTCAAGCTTCTCACAATAAAAGGCTTTAATAAAATGGGACCCACTTCAGTGACTGTATGGTCCAAGGCTTTGCTCTTGCGATAACTATACTGACGACGAAGAGGGGATTGGGATTTCCTGTGAGGTGTACTGAGGGTGGTTTTTCCTAAATGGTTTTCCACTCTCGCCTTTGCACAAAATTGGATACACTTTCTTTGAATCCAACCTTTTTCATCCCTAATACACTAGCGCAATTAGTACCCAAATGGGTAGTAAGACGTAGTGCTACCCACTTTAGTGTCCACATGGTCTAAAGCACTACTCTCGCAGTAGAAAAAACGGCCGTTGACGGGGATATCGAAGCTCAAATCTCTGTCAGGTATACTGAGGTTTCTTCCAAAATGATTTTTCACTTTCCCTCCACACAAATGCGAGTACACTTTATATAAATAAAACCTTCCTAATCCCCAAAACAATGAGCGTAATACACAAAAGAGAAATAGGTTGGAAAATTTACCACCCTGTATTTGTAAAGTTAAGATAATATTATTACAGTTTTTATAACGAAAATCCTATTTTGGCCCAATTAAATCAAATATAACTTCAGTAGATAAAATAATCCCAACAGTAGTTCTTGCATATTTGTCATGTACTTAAATAAATATTTATTTTCATTTAAAAGGTTTGTATTCAAAAGCCAATATACTATTGACAAATATTCAAGAATTGAATAGACTACTAATTAATATATACATTTAAACTCAACGTATCTACGGAAGCAATATTTGATTTAATTCGTCCAATAAAAAGAATGTTTGCTATAAAAACTTTAAAATTAGCTATCTCAGTACACGTTCCATTCCAAACCACCTCTAACCCACCCTTAACTCCAGTGATACTCATATTTTTAGGCACGGAAGCAAAGTATCGGGCTTCTCTTAGGTGGTTTTCCATTGATGGGTAGAGCAGACTTTGAGTCTCGGTTTGGTGTATTTATGGTGTTTCTACTATATATACATATATATGTGTGTGTATATGTATGTATGCATGTATGTATGCATGTATGTATGGTATGTAATGTATGTATGTATGTATGTATGTGTATGTATATATGTGTATGTATGTGTGTATATGTTTGTGTATATGTGTGTGTATGTACGTAGCTTATGTATTCCCAGAACCCTTCCACAAATCTGTCTGTATAGTTCCTTTCAATTCTATTTCTAGCCCCTTAGTGGGAATATGTAGACAACCTGGATAGCACAATAGTTTGTAAGTCGATTTGTGATAAATAGATACGTTTATAAAACACGCGTTATATTCCTTACATATAATAAAACCCTAACCGTATAAACCTGATCGGTTAGTAAGACGCGGTGATAAAAAAAAAAGTTTATAGAATATGTTTATTTATAAGAATTAAAATACAGCTACTCGTGATCCGCATATATATACAAATGCGTATGGCGTATGTGGGGAAAGAGCTTAGAGGAAATATGCCTTCGTTTGCTTAGAGAGAGAGAGAGAGAGAGAGAGAGAGAGAGAGTCAGTGTTTAAAGCCACTAAGGAAACATCACCTCAGTACCCACCGGGACCAAGCTTGAACACCAATGTCCTCGCCACAAGCAAGTCTGACCAAACGAGACTGACGCCTTTGTATATGAGTGAACCAGTGTGGTTCAACGTTAATGAAATAAAGGACAATTTCTTGGAAAGGTTGAGCTACCGTTCAATTTCCATTAAAAGGGCCTTTTAGAAAATACAAATAAATTTTACTTTTTTTCACGTCGCAAAGGTAATATAGTCGTGAAAATGTCCATCTACGATACTGATGAATCTTGACGTTTTATGTCCCCTTGAACACAATAAAGTGGTAATTCATTCTGTCTTTACCCAAGTATATTTGTCTGGCTGGCCACAGGGACCATATTTTGTTAAAACTTCATGTTTAGATGTATTTGGTCACAACTCAGGTTTTTCTTACTTCAATTATTATAGGCCTAAAAATTAGTCTTGGTTGTCAATTACTAGTATTCGGAAATTCAAAATTTTTCTAAAACAACCAACGACTTTTTTAAAATTTAAATTTAGGGAGTGTATGACATGATAAATTACTCTTTTGTGGGTAAATTTCGTTTTAGGATGGCTTACTAAAAACTTTTTTTATTATTATTATTTTATAAAATAATGTTAACGTGTTTCGTTTCAAAATGAGCATTTGTGGTGCATTTTGTATGATAAATATGAATGCTCGTTTTTCTAGAAAAAAAATAAAATTTAATAGTATTGAATTAGCTGATTTTTTTTTAATGTTAACGTTTGACAAAGGCAATAACAATAATAACAATTCCGTTCAAAAATTATATAATATGAAGAGTATTTCATATGACTATCAAAATAACATTTGTTTTATCTGAAACACTCATTAAGGTGTAGTTTACTAATAAGTGATATTTGAAAATGTTGATACAAAATGTAGTAATATTGCTACTGTCTTACAGCTAAGCTCAGTCGATAGGCAGAGTATATTCCTACTGAGATAAGGGTATTGGGTTCAATTCCCGGAATGGCGGAAAAATTAATGCTTGATAGGGTGTGGATTACTCATTCGTATTGATGAATTAACAATACCCACTTCAGTGGCTGCAAAGTATAAGGCTTTACTCCCGCAATAGATTAGATTGCAGATTACGGAGAGATTGATGTTCGAATCTCGGTTGGGTGTACTGAGGGTGGTTTTTCCAAAATTGTTCTACACTCTCTATCCACGGAAATTAGGATACACTTCCTCTAAATATAGCTTTTCTTATATTTAAAACCATTAAGTTAATTATTACATAACCAAATAACCTGAATGGATAGTAGGACGTGGTGATAAAAAAAAAATTATATGTGTTGTGTTTGTTTTAGATTTAAACTTATTTATAGGTGATGTGCTCATATAATTAATCGATCGGTTCAGAACGTTAATGTATTATGCCTTAAATAGAAATATATGGTACAATAGCTTTTAATTTTTGCTATAAATATATATATATTATTTTATTAATCTTAAGTTATAGATAGGTACCTATTGATTCTATCATCTATGAAAAGTTACATCTGCCCATCATAATACTCAACGTATAAATATAATATTATTATTAACACCACGTCTTACTACCCGTTCGGGTTATACGCACTTGTGCAAATGTGTAATGGTAAGGTGAATGTGAGATGAAATGGAGGACCTACAGTTTAAAGTGGAATCCGAACCATGATGAAGGCCTGGCATTCCCCACATTCACAAGTTGTGATTAACACACGTCTTGTCAGAGGTGAAGGAAGGGTCTGGCAATCAGATAAATATGTGCCAGGACCGAGGATTGAGCCCCGGACCCCCAGCACAGAAGTCAGACACCTTACTCCTAGATCACCAGGTCACCCTTTAAATATAATAGAACTGTTTAAAGATGGATTAAATAGATACGCTATCATATCTGTAAGTTACAGTTATATCCGCGTCTAAATATAATATTTTTTAAGTTGAAAATTGACATGGGACCAAGCTGGTTTAGCTCATTTGTTAAAGAATCAACTTACTAAATCAAAGGTCCCGGGTTCGATTACCGTATACACTATACAAGTCTTATTATTTAAATCCAAAGAATAAACCAGTTTAAGTAAATATAACCATCTAAAACGATGCTTCCTATCGGATTCTCACTGTAGTAAGATTGCTATCAACCAAAAAGACGGGATCCCATCTTCTAGGAAGAGGAATTCCTCACAAAGCTGACTAATCCTGCCTGATCCTCTCTTGGTGAGAGAGGAAACCAATACCTCAAGTAAATTCGAGGTCTAATCCGGTAGAAGCCTGTTCCCTGATTGGGTGTGTAATTTCATTGAGCGTGGTTTCTCTGCCGAGTTGAAGTGAAACTTCACCCTAGGGGTCTTCTCTCTGCTTTTGACTAACGGAGTGATCGCTTCAAGCGCGCGGGCCACATTTCAAACCATGTGTGCGGAGGCGGAAGCCGGAACGTTTGTGTATTTCTGGTGAGTTTCGGTCTCCTGATAAATGTTAGGCAAGTTGGGAATCAAGTTGTGGCAAACATATTGTTTAGTGTAGAACCGTAGCTCTTTAAGTAGATCGTACTTTTAGATTTCCCGCAACGGTGGTCTTATGCTCTAACATTTCATTCTTGCATTAGACTGGACTGTCGGGGACTGGGATATTAGCGCTAAAATCCCGGTCAGATGTAATATGGGTGTTTATTACTAAATAGTTTCCCATTCTCCTTCTTTATGAATGCGACTACATTTCCTCTAAAATTCTGTTTTCGTCGTCCCTTTCATATTGACGTAATTAACATATATTGGTACAACCGAGACTGAGATACGGGGAAGAAAAACCTTCTAAAATATATGTGAGAAATTACTTGTGGCCACGGGAAATGAACCCGGTACCTTACATATAGCACGTCACTGTGATATTTACGTTTGTCCTAATCCCAAAGTTACTGCTCACTTAGATTATTAATATTTATATAGCATAACTTAATATAGTTCAATTTGGTTGTGATGTATTACGATTGATCACAAAGGTGATTGCGTGGCTTAAGGTGTCAGGTTCAATATATTGTGTTGCTATGACGGGGAGGATGAGATTTTATTCTCAGACAACTGCACTTGAGGGGTTGTGTTGTGGTGTGTATCACTTCTTACCACCCGGACAGACTTTTTTCGTATTTAAATTAGTGGAGTAAGTGTGAGGAGGTATAATTGATAGAAAATATACCCGCCTTTGCGTAGAGGTAGAGTGAGAAACCCCCCTCATTACACATGGCCAGGATTCAAACCCTGATTTCCCCGTCACAGACAAACCAGATAGATGAGCTTGGCATTTAGCTCTTAGACTTTTTATTACGCGGGGGGAAGGGGGGAATATATATATGACGACACAGAAATGGTTTCAAATGTTGCATCAATGTCAGTCAGTCAATGACTCATCGCCCTATGAAATGTTAGAAGGAACAATGTGATACCAATTCATCTAAATCTACGTAATATCTCGTGGGCGTATTCTAAGCTCGCTAAAAAGCAGGATCATATCGAGGAAAGATTAAGGTTTAAACCCACACCCTCACACCCATCCCAAATTATGATTACAAACTTAACTTTGTATTCCCCGTTAATGTATGTGCTCATAGCTTATTGGAGCATTATAAAAGTTATTAAAGGCTACAACCCAAACTATGTTTTAGAGGGATTCAATGTTAAAAACTTTTTATCGACATCTTCTGTCGGAGAATTCACTTTGAGCCCCCTAAGTCAGACTCTCTACTTTCCTTCACCCACTTCTCCCCCCTCCCCCTCAAAAAAATGTGCACGACCCTGCTTCTTGAGTGTGTTCATCGAGCTAAGTCAAGTTACGAAGCCTAGGAATAGAGGTCTCTCCGATACCATTCCTTGTGGTCTTCCGGTTACCTTCTCTTGGGAATACCCCTTTCAACCCCTTCCCCTCACCACCCAGAGCCTGTTCCGATCCATCAATACCGGGATAATTGGGCGGACGTGACAAATGCCATTCTTCCCATCGTCGTCGACGACGCCCGGGCGTCTCTTTCTCTCTGTCCGCTATAGCATCTACTACTCCGCCTCCACCCCCCCCCTCCCCCCAGGACGGGCCCAGGGTTAGTGACGGTGATAATGAGCGTCATGCCACGTCTTTCTCCATCCGCTTTTATGTCGGGGAAAAAGGGGGGAAGGGAATAAGGTCCTACGTCCCCGTGATCATTTCGCAAACGTTCGGTTGGCACGGTTATTACAAAAATTCCATTATTATGATTTTTATTTTCTATTCTGATTATTTTAGGTGAAATCCTTGTAATAGAAGCTGATGGCTGTACTTTCATTTGTATTTCACATTAACGGTCGTTATAGGTTTTTATTTTTAATCATCTTTTTAGTGAAGGTATAATCGTAATAAACCAAATCTTGTTTAGCAATATTTGTGGTTAAATAGGGTCGTTTTCATAGCTTTTGTTGATACTCAGATTAAACCGCCGTAATATCGTAATAGTTTTATTGGTATGGAGTATGAACCTATGAAAATAATGTAATAATACGCTGAGATTAGGTAAACGAAGGCAATAGCTATAAGCAAGGTGGAAATATCCTTTTTTCTTTTTAGCTGCCCTCTTTCTTTTCTTTTTTTTTTTTTTAGTTTAGAAAGTAATGGGCTTAGTGAGGCAATGAAATCATTAATGTAATCGTATTATTTTCTATACTCTTTGACAAAACGTTAAGTTGGTAAAGTATATTTTCCCTATTTTCAAAAGGATATTGTTCTTTTTTGATTATGCTTAGCGAAATAAATTAAATTCTGTCTCAATTGTCTTATATTTTCTATAAAAATGCATAACACAAACATTAAATTCAGTTGTTGTTTTTGTGCTATTTTGTGGGAGAAACAAAACACATTATCATCTTTCATGATATTCTATGCCTTTACATTTAATACATTTTAACGTGAAAATTTTGCATTCACCCTTCAGACCTAATGTTTCCACCAACATTTAATTTAAAGAATTAAAATTTTAATTCCAAGGATTCACACTTAATTTGGTTTGCTTCAAGTCACCCTTAATAAGCCATTGCATCCTCTCGTTGAACCTTAGTACCCTAAAATTCTTCTCCCCTACTCTAAAAGATGAAATCTCCCCAACTCTCCCATTCGTCTCCTCCTCATGCCCTACCCCTTCCTCGAATTATCTTATTGTCTTTTGCTCTATTACGACGTCTTCGCGCGTTGTGACTTGCTTATAAATTTCCTTTTAAGCGTTCCCGTAAGATGTCCCTTGGTAATAAACCACAAGTGGTGTATGAAGATTAATAAGTGCACACCCCTAAAATTTCATTAGCACGTTGCAACTCGCACTTCCCTTCCTCCTTCCCACCCCTCACCAGTCCTCCCTTTATTTAATCTCACCACTGCAAACCCTGGACCACATTTTAAGACAGGAGATTGGGAGGATGAGGGTACTAGGCAGAAGAGCCTATGGCATCACTTTAAGACCACGTGACGTCGTAAACTTGGCGCTAGTATCCTTAGCCCCGGCAGTAACCTTGAACTTTGATGCGATTTTCCTGGAGCATGTAGCACTCGCCAAACTGAAACACTGTTTTTTAGGGGCATTAAAATTGCACTTTTTGAACCTACTAACGTGACTTAAAAACTAACATAGCCTTCTTCGGTGGTCGTGTGTTTATTATTATTATTATTATTATTAGCCTCGCGTCTTACTACCCGTTCGGGCTATACGCACTTACGCTAATGTGTAATGGTAGGGTGATTGTGAGATGAAATGGAGGACCTACAGTTTAACGTGGAATCCGAACCATGGTGAAGGCCTGGCATTCTCCACATTCACAAGATGTCTTGTCAGAGGTGAAGGAAGGGTTTGGTAATCAGATAAATCTGTGCCGGGACCGAGGATTGAACCCCGGACCCCAGTACAGAAGTCTGACACCTTACCCCTAGACCACAAGGTCGCCGAGTGGCCGTGTGTTCTAAGGCATTGTGGTCCAAATGGCGGCCCACGCTCATTGGAAATGCGGTTTTCATGGTATTCTGGAGGAAAATTAAAGAGAAACCCTTGGTGGTAGATGTAGATGCTAATGATTCATTTGAAAAAAAAACACGATGACGATGCATTTATTTGATTGATAAAAATATTTATAAATATATATTTATCTTGCTAAGTTGTTTTGTGAAAGTGTGTGTGCGTGCATATTTCATAATACTTTTTTGAGAGCCGATTAATCGTTATGAATTTTTATTTACAGTTTAATAAGTATCTGGACGGAAATTATGCTTTGCACATTTGAAAATTTATGAGTTAATTTTATATATCCCATAATTGCAGTACTAGCTATCACCTATCCAAACTATAAACACTAAGGTACACTCCGTTTACCCTTTCATCCTACTACCCGTTCAGATTATACGCCTATGTAACAATTACACTAATATACTAGGGGTTAGTAATGTTACATTTAGAGGAAGTGTACCTTCATTTGCGTGGAGGGGGGTGGAAAACAATTTAGTATAACCACCCTAAGTACACCCGACAGGGATCAAGTCTGGTTATACCGAAGCGGGTCAGTCTCACATTGATGGATTAAATTATGATCTAATATTATAAACTTTACCAAAATGGAATAATACAAGGTGAGTTTGCTACGTTACAAGGTAGATGAAAGGTACATTACGAGTAGTGTACATTTTAAGGTAAAACATTAGTAACCAATATGACAATTTAGCCAATGTAAAATACGATCAAACCTTGTACATATAAATGAGAACCAAACAATGGTTCCCGTGAATTAAGAGTAAATATTATTATTGTACATATTTTTGTATTAACACGTTCAGCTTAAGATATATTAACGGAATAATCTAGTGTTGTAGGTATAATGGAGGTAGTTGAAATTAAATGAACCAGCATTCGACTGGTTAGAGGGTTGAGAGCATCATCACAGCAGTAAACCTCAGTGCAACCATCCAGAGTTAGAAATAAAATCCCAGCCTCTCAAGTCAAGAGTCGGGCACGCTGGTCAACAACGCTAGCGATATGATAGCTGCAAATATATACCTGTTAACAACACGGTCTAAGGTGGTGGTTTTCAACTTGAGGTTTGTGAGCCTATTCGGGATCGCGGCGAGTTTTGGGTGGGGTCACAATACTTGTTGAAGTTATATCGGTATGTTTTCTTTTTAAAGTGATTATTCCTAATGATTATAGTAGACTTCGGTAGTCTTGGGGTAAATTTTTCGCCGCAGGACTCCTATGTTTGTGGGTTCAAACCCAGTCAGGGTTGACGGATTTTTCTTGAGGGATAAAAATCCGTAGCACAACTTTCTTCCTAGAGAAATAAAGCCGACAGTCCCATGTAGATAGTGGTATGTGATATAATCCTGGGAGGTGTGTAAAAATACGCTTCCTAGCAAAATTGGTCATCCCTTTCACACTTACTTATATAAATAATTATTATATTGTGTTAATAAATTTAGTCGGTTCAGAAAGTGCACGTTAAATAGCTCAAATAAATAAAATATAATGATTATAGGAAGGTACAAAATTCAAATATAGATGAAATCGTTTGAAATAATGATAAAAACTGTTAAAATACTGGTGACCTGGTGGTCTAGGGGTAAGGTGTCAGAATTCTGTACTGGCGGCCGGGGTTCAATCCTCGGTCTCGGCACAGATTTATCTGATTACCAAACCCTTCCTTCACCTCTGACAAGACATCTTGTGAATGTGGGGAATGCCAGGCCTCCACCGTGGTTCGGATTCCACGTTAAACTGTAGGTCCTCCATTTGATCTCACTATCACCCTACCATTACACATTAGCGTAAGTGCGTATAACCCGAACGGGTAGTAAGGCGCGGTGCTAATAGTAATAATAATAATAATGTTAAAATACTGTTTAGGTTCCCTTTGGTTACTCAACCATGACAGGTGCTTGTTTTGGCATAGTTTGTAGTTTCAGTCTCGTGTTCAGGCGAATGATGATGCTAGCATAACTACCATAATACCGGCCTGGCTCGTTTGTTTTCTTTTAAAATAACTTATTCGCATTCATATGATTACCATACAGCACTTCTTGATAGTTAAATTGAGCCCGTGGACAAAACGTCAATCTCGTTTGGTTTGTCAGTGATTAGGTCATGATCCAAATTCCGACCGGTTGTTCTGGGGGTGATTTTTTACTAAACAGTTTCCGCTTTCTCCATTTACGCAAATTAGGGTACATTTATTATCAATTATACCTATCCCACAAGTGTAACTAAATGGGGACAGCCTCAATGGATAGTAAGATTCAATATAAGTAATAATTTAGAATCTTCCTCGGTGGCCGCATGGTCTTAGACGTCTATTTCACATTAGACTAGACTGCCGATGATAGGAGGATCGGGATTCAAATCCTGGTTGAGTGTCCTTAGGATGGCTTTCCTTAAGTGGTTTTCTACTTTCCCTCCAAGAAAATGTGGGTACATATTTATAAATTCAACAACCCTTTTTCCTAACACATTAGCAGAATTAGTACATACCCGTATAATTTAAACAAGTAGTAGGACGAGGTGCTAATAGTAATAATAATAATACAATTAATTTAAAAACTATTATATGAGTTTGTAGGCAATTAAGAAGTCTCAATTGTCTCAAAGACAAAAATTGGAGTCGAACCATGAAAAAGTTTGTAAATTACTAGTACAAAACAATAGACTTTAGTATAAAGGATAGATCTGAACACGAATCCCACCAGATGAACTAAGATAATTTACACATTCTCTTTTCACCATGGTTTTTACATTCTCTCTCCATGCTAATGATGAAGCATATAATGCTTATCTACCTTACTCATCCCAACCATTGAGATAAATTTGTCAAATATCTCTTGCGTTAAACGTGGCACTAAATAAAAAATATATATATTATATTAAATTTTCCCAGTTACAACACACAAGGTTGTTTGATCTGACACCTTAGATTGGTTGGTAGAATGTATGTATACTCAGCTAAGGGTCACGGGTTCAATTTATAGCATGGCCGGAAAGTTAATAATTGGTGAAATATGGGTTTCCCCTTTCACAGTGATGAATTAACGGCCGTTAGCTCGATGTTCTAGATTTAAATTAGTTTATAAGTCGTGTGGTTATTCAGAAAAGGCACGTTAAATAACTCAGATAAATTAAATTAAAATTACAAGTGGTAGGCTCCTAGATTTATAGCCCAATTCAAACCACCAGCGTTGTTTTTGTGTTGTTGTTTTTTTTTGCCAAAACTATACATATTTCACCGAGAATCATAAGTATATTCACCTTTACCTATCTGCCGCTGCTAGAAGAAATAAATGTAAGATTAAAAAGATTGTGATGTATGCACTATCTAAAAGGTAAGTACTTAGATAAATTGAAGATAAGACAAACTCTCTTATTTAAAAGAGATTGTATATTGGACAGGGATTTAGAATACTAACTTAAGAGAAAACGTGGAGATAAGTTTAATATTAAACAGGAATGTGGCCTGCCTATGAACAATCTGAAGTGGAAGTGATGTCCTTGAGGACTGTATTCATTCCCTGAATGGTTTTCTTTCCCTCCCTCCACGCCATTATGGAAATTTTCCTCAAAATTATATTTTCCTCCCCCCTACCTGATCAGTGCAAATATACTGGTCAACCTCTGGTGGTGTACAAAATCAAAATAACGTGTGTTTTTTTATAATTTGTATTTGAAAAACTTTGTGTTTCCTCTCATCAAATAAGGTTGAAATTCAAATTATACTAATCAAGTAAATTCATCTTATATGTATACACATGATGCTACCAATCTCTTAAAACTAAGTTTCTCCTACGTCATAGAAACGTGTTCAAAAGGTGTTAAAGAAAGAGAAGAAAAAATCTACGTTCGTCAGAAGCGCGAAATCTTCTTCCTATTAGTTCTAAATCATTTACCAAAACTTAATTCTGCGTACGGTAATTTACTTACAAATAATTGGGTAGTTTCGGGTAAACACATTAAATTCAACTTTGCCGCTACGCGATGTGGAGTAGGTGAAGATATTAGAAGGTTAAGTAAGTTTGTTGGGGGGTAAAAATAAACTCGAGATGCGAAGGAAAGGGGTTGTTGGTAAACGAAGAAACTTCTTGAAGTGAAGTCAAACACCTTTCAATTCCGTCTTATTTACTTTCCAACGCGGGGTTGTCTGTAAATCGCAAGTGTTGGTTTAAGTAGGTAGATAGCGATAACCTTAAGAATCCAGCTACCATCCATGAACTAGTGCCAGCAATGAGCATTACTTGCATCAAATAGTTAATTTTGGGTATGGGTTTTGTTCCATTACTACAGTAAACACAAATTAATTGTGCATTTTTATTAGTCAACATTTTATAAAACAATCTAAAATTTTAAATCTTTAGTAAGGAGTGGACAAATATATGTTTTCATTAGTGCTCCACATCCTACTAACCATATGAGCTATCTCAGTGGTTCTTAAACTTTTTTTTTTAACTATACACCTTGATAAAGGCAAAATGTTTAATTTACCCCCATAATAAATTTTCCCCAAATGACAAATATCAGGTAAATAAAGAAGAAAATTTTCCTCAGTCACTTCGAAAATTCCCCACCACGTTTGGTTCTCTTGACATTTTGCAAAATTTTCTTTGAGAGCTGCTCATGTACCCCCCTGAAAATCTCTCACGTACAGTGCCTCTGGGGGTATGCTTACGCCAGTTGGAGAACCACTGGGGTATCTGATTATTTACACTAATGGGGTAGGAAATAACTAAGGTAAAATGTCAAAGAGACGTACTCCATATGCTTGGAGGGAGAGCGGAAAACTATTTAGGCAGTATAACCTGTAAGGGATTCAAATACAGAACTCCCAGTCCCAGGTGAACAGGACCAGACTAGTTTGACGCCATAGCCTGTGTAATCAACAGCATAAACTAACGACTAAAATAGTAAGTCTGTGAACAGTAGCCTGGAACACAATATTTTAAAAATGCTAAGCACATCATGTTAAGAGTTATGTTATGTTCCAATCGTTAATACAGAATTAACATTCCTCTTTGGATTTAAAATTAAAATATTACCTAAAATTTCATTTTTTATTTAAATTTGATATATTTACTTTCTTGGGAGAAAGTATTATGATCGTCAAAAAATCTAATTCAAGATTTAATGGTTATTGAAATTTTCCTACTCATTTCATTGAACCCGAAAAGTGGTTTTTGCTATACCGTCTGTCTATATTTGTATCTGTACTCCAGTCTAGAGCCGAGCCATTTTATTGTTCAGGCTTAAGCTTGGTATCTTGGGCCTTCATGGGGTTTCCTCGAGGTTTTCTTTTTACCTAGATATCCAGTCCTAAAATTAAGGGTCGTTTATTTAAGATCAAAATGAGAGAAAAAAATCGATTTTCTCAAAATATGTTCTAACAGTTATGATTAAAATTTTATTTGGGCTCTGTTAAGATTACGAACTAAAATTGGTGGTCATCTAATTTTTCTGGGAAAATGACTGAAAAAGGGTAATTAATCTAAGTGGAAATCTCCGATTCTGTTCGTATCTCCACAATTATTTGAGATATTAAATAACATATCATTGTAAAGTTGTAGTACTATTAAAAATAAAATACTTTGATTTATAAAATCAACAGTCTCTTAGCTATTTCTCAATTTATACCCACATATTTTTAATGAGGTCTGGGGAATTGATTGTCAGGTTACCTGTTGGTCTAGGGGTAAGGTGTCAAACACTTCTGCGCTGGAGATCCGGGGCTCAATCCTCGGTCCCGGCACAGATTTATCTGATTGACAAACCCTTCCTGACAAGACGTGTATTAATCACAATTTATGAGTGTTTGGAATGCCAGGCCTCCACCGTGGTTCGAATCCCACGTTAAACTGTAGGTCCTCCAGTTCATCTCACAATCACAATCATCTTACCATTACACATTAGCGTAAGTGCGTACAACCCTAACGCTTAGTAAGAAGAGTAGTTGTTAATAATAATAATAATAATAATAATAATAATAATAATAATAATAATTATAGTAAAGATAAAAACCATAAAATTATTGTTGTGCTCTTTGGTGGACGCACATGTTATGTTTTATTTTCTCGCTACCCCTCGGGTATAGAAAATATTGTGATAGTAAAAAACAAATTGAATTCAAAATTGTTATGGATATTGACGTTTTCGGCCTACTTAACCCTAAAAGTGTTTTATGAGACGCCATCTGTCTGTCTTTGTGTGCATGTGTTTGTGTCTTGGTCTAGAACCGAAACCATTTCACCGATCGGGCATTTGGCAATTATCACATTAAAATAATCAGGATAGACAAACAGGCAGATGAAATGCAAATGGTAAAGTTAAAACAGAACCTCAACTTGCTCGCTCAAAAAGTAGCTCTAACTCGTCTCGGTGGTCACGTGGTCTAAGGCACTACTCTCTCAGTGGAATAAACTGACGATAACAAGGAAGATTGAGGTTTGAATCCAAGTCGGGTGTACTATTGGTGGTTTTCCCACAGTTGTTTTTCACCCTCCCTCCACACAAATGTGCTTATATTTCCTCTAAGCCTTCCTAATCTTTAAAGCCATAATCTTAATTGGTTCTTAAGCGTGTAAACTTAATGTGTATTAAGATGCAGTTCTAAAAAAAGGGCTCTAACGAAATTTAGAAGGCTTTAGAAAAAGTAGATTCACAAGACCAAAAAAGGGTTTAAAAAATAAAAAGACCAACAGTTGGGTCAGGATCGTATAGTCCAGCCTCTTTTTTTTTCTTAGCACCGCGTCTTACTACCCATTTGGGCTATAGTCTTAAGCTTATGTACTAATTACTCTAAAGGTTTTAGAGATAAGGAAAACTATATTTAGAAGAAATGTACCCACATTTGTATGGAGGGAGAGTGGAAAACTATTTTGGATGGAAAACCTCAGTGCACCCAACCTAGATTTGAACCTCAATCTTCCCGTCATTGACAGCCTTACTCATATTTTACTCCTAGAGTGATGCCTCAGACCATGGGTTCAATGAATTGTATGTGTGGTTTATTGAGAGTGATGAGGTTGAAGTTCGTATCCCAACCGGGTGGACTGATTGCTTTTTGTCACGAAAATGTGAGAATATTTAATATAAATTTTACTGTTTTCATCTCAATCTCATCAGTGTAATTAAAATTAGTATAGCCCAGACTTGTAGCAAGGTGTAGTGGAGGGGAAAAGTAGGAAAATAATTATTTATCCTATCTCTAAACGTGTACCTGAATAAAATATTTGAGTTGATTATTAATTATTTTTTTCAAAACATTTTATGTAATTTAATTTTGGGAAAAGGGAATAGTATGTAGTACGGTAGAAGCTTAGCCACATAAGTAAATGAAAGTGTATGGACGTAACAAACTTCGCTGCTGTGTCTATGTGCGTGTGCTTATGCGCACTGTGGTGTGAACTGTTAATGTAATTAGCCCAGGTGCCATAGAGAGACTCGCCGCGGTGTCAATGTAGTACCAACCTTTCTAAACTCTTTGATCTCTGTTTCTTTTTCTATCCTCGCGTGGTTCTTGCACTTCTGTTGGGTTGGTAACTTTTCATGTGAACTCAACATCTGCTCTTCTGTCCTCTTCCCCCTCCCCCCCCCCTTTTTTTNCCCTTTTTTTTGACACTGTAGGTATACTTCATGACTTGTGGTTTTTAGGGTGTATTCAAATTAAAGAAAATAACCTAGCCTTCCTTTTTTAAACGAAAAAAATATTCATTTAAGGTATTCTGTTCAGAAGGTGATGGAATAGAATAATTTTGAAAGCTGTTATTTTTAGCGACTTTGAATGCTTTGAAAGCCTGGTGGTTAAATTAAACTTTTTATTTTCTCCTTTCTAAATTCTTAGGGTAGATAAATTAAAATATATTTAATGTGATTGGCAGGATCAAAGACATGGCTAGGTCGACGTATCCACAAAATGTGTTCTTTTTGAGCGTAGACTCCAATCAATTTGAGTTGGTTCAAATATGTTTATATTATACTATGTCTTATTTTTATTAAATACTTGCCCACTCCTGTGGCCATATGGTCTAAAGTGCTACTCTCACAATTTACTACATTGAAGATGGTGGAGATATTGAAGTTCGAATCTAGGTTGAGTTTATTGAGGGTGTTTTATGCTAAATAATTTTCCACTCTCCCTCCATAAAAATGTGGCTACATATCCTATTAATTTTACCTTTTTCTTCCATAAAACCATCATCGTAATTAATATATAAGCGTATAACCCAAACGGGAAGGAAGACGCAAAACAAACAAAAATATTTCAGACTGATTTAATTTTCTTTTTCCCCATTACGCATATCAAGTATACTACATGGTAATTTCATTTATTTAAGGTATTTAGCATTCGTCTACTGAAACAACTGATTATATATATCACCACACGGTGACGTATTGGTAAACTTTATTCTAGAACAAGCACAACATCCAGTCTCCAACCAGTAAATCATCACTATGAAAGAGAAACCCCCATTTCACCAATGATACATTTATGCGTAAGCCAGGAATTGATCCCAAGACACTCAGCTCAGTAGAAAGACAGGTTACCCATTGAGATAAGGTGTTGAAACATATAAATAATCAATGCAGGAATAGAACACTAATATTTTATACAAATATAATATAGTTTATGCCATAATACAAATGCATTGGCAAAAAATAACAAATTTACATTAGAATTGCTTATATATAATTCAAAGATGATATTTTTCAATTTCCATTTTACACTTTTAATTTCTGATTCCAATATCTACTGCTTTAGGGAATGAACAAAGTAAGAACTTTAGATCAAACGGGGCCTCTCCTTTGTATGTTTTTGAAATTTGAAATTTCTGGAAGCATTCAAGATGTATAAGCTTTCAGTATTTAAAAAAAATGAGCATTGGTCAGGTAGGACTCGCCAAATCAATGCAGAAAGAAAATGATTCACTTTTTAGTTATTTAATATATGACAAACCATTGCATTTTTCAGACCAGAGGTACCAAATGTGATAGATGTAACATACATATTATATTTCCTAAGAGATTTATCAAAGTGGAAAGGTTTCAATCAGGATTCTTAATGGCAAATATGCCCATGTAGTTGACAAAGTACGCAGTTATTGTAAAAAGTGTACCTTAATATATAATCAACCAATAAGGCCCGTATTTTGAGCATGTCATTTTTTTTTTGTACATCAATTCGGTTCGTGATTATATGATTGTTGAACATTTGTATAGGTATTTTTATGTGTGCTCCCTTTTTGGGTCATTTGTAGTGTATTTATCAGATTGCAAGAGTTAATATGTTTAGGTGGTATACAAGGGAACGCGAGGAAAGATTAGGGTTTTCGCAGTTTTTATGCCAAAATAAATTAAACATCGCTCCATTGCAAGCATATAATTTTTTTTTTTCACATGGTGACCTCACAATTTCTTGAATACCCGTTAAGGCTGTTCTGGAGTTTAATTAAAAGTTTGTTAGATAATGCCACCATGCTCATGACAGATATTCAACAACTATTGATATAAAAATGTAAATAAAATTAAATTATGTGTTTGTACTGGAGCAATCTTTGATTTATATTGGCCCTAAAAAAATGTATTGCCATAAAAACTGAAAAAACACTGGTCTTTCCTCGCATTCCCTTCCATCCTACCTTGAAAGGCTTCTCATTGCATTTTTATTTAGTTTCCATTTATAAAGTGCATTTTTGATCTATTCATTTCGATTATTTTTTTGTTTACGTTCTTAGGTATTTTTGATTAATTTGACGTAGTTTATTGGATCAATTTAGGTCATCAAAGTCCGGGCCCTTGTTATCACCCAGTCTGTTATCATTTTACCATTCGTTATTAGTATCTGACTATTGTTATCGTATAAATGAGTGTTCTACTGAATGAGAAGGAAAATTCTCTAAGTATAGTTTAATAAAATAATAATCCACGCCAGTGAAATCAGTTTATTATACTTCATAGGTTATTAAAATCACTGTTATATTACATGATAATGATAATTTTGATCACTTTCTGGTCAAACATTTTTTTTCTTAGAAAAACTACATGGAGTGAGCCCACAAGCGAGCTATACCGGCCGAGCGGCCGCCATCGTTGATGCCAATAGTGCCCGATAGTGCCAACAAACACTTAAGGATAGAGGGTGCAATATTGTCAGCACAACAAGCCCTCCATTCGTTAATCACAGTTTTCTAAACAATAGCTACTAATTATGTATTCAAGTAGTTCCTCATTTGTCCTCACGGGGCTGAGTTTGACCACGTTCCAGATCCATTGCTTCACAGAAAGATTTTGGAAGCGTGGGGATCGAACCCAGAACCCCTAAACTTATTATAGAAATAATATTATATATATATATATAACGTTAGTCGTGGGATGTATCGGTGCTATTATGAAGGTTTGATGATGTCATAAAAAAAAGTGGTTGAGGTCTCTTCAAAAGTTATTGAGCTTTAAATTTGTACAAAAATTACAAAAAATCTTAAATGTAATTTGTCTTTACTACAAGCTCCGTGATTTGGAATACCAAGAAAGTTAAATTAAAAACTAAACAAAACACTCCGATTGAATGAAGAGAAGATAATTACGAAACATAATAATAGCTAGGAGTAAAAATAGAACAAAATACAGAGAAAATTGTTAAGATTAAGATTTTTTTAACTAGACAAATATAAAGAAACTTAAGTAAAGTTGGTAAATGAATATTCACACACACACAAAAATTGTAAAAAAAAATTATACGGCTGGTAAGATAGTCATACATAGGCGATGGAGGAAACTAGGTTAGAGAAAATCCTCATAAGAGTCACAGAAAGATAGAAGCAAGAAAGTGCATTGAATTAAATACAATCAAATTTTCATTTGGAAGGGTTGTTTATATATTATAAAAATATTTTTGGCAACCATAATTGATAAAATTTTATTATATTATTAGTGTTACTGTATAAGTATCTATAAAATAATATAGCTTTATATAAAATTACTTGACATATGAATACGGTAAAGCAGATCTATTAGATTCCCTAGCTGTCAAATAAGGTTCTTCCTATAAACGGGGTTACCATATTTTAAGCAAGATAATCCCGTACACTTTATGAAAAATTAATTTCAATTTTAAGAAACTTATAAGTTATGCACCCCCGTATGTCAAACAAAAGTTAGTATGAAGAAATAAAAGGAGATCATAGAGCCAGTAACTCAATCAACAAAATAGTTATAATATTGAAAAGTAGCTTGCGTGCATGCTGCAGAAAGTCTATTGTGAAGATGATGTGGATGACTGGGTTTCTTGTTTCTGTTTCATTATTGTAGGTTATATTTTTCATTAATCAGTATTTTCCTTAAAAAAACTGTTGGTTGGATTTTACATGATCATAAAAATCACTTCAAAAATATTTGGAATTCACTTTCACGTTTAAAAGTTCCTTAACTATCGACATCTATAGTCGACATCTTTCTTGTGACCAAATTTTGCTCATAGTTGAGAAAATCTTTTCAATTCGAGCTGAGTGTACTTGGTAAATTCTACTACCGGTACCTTGACTATTTTTTTGAACTTACATAAGGTTTACAATGCGTGTTAGTGAAATTACCTACCAATATCACAATAATTACCCAAAAATACCCTCCAACGAGTAAAATGTATTAGTAAGGTTTAATGTTTGTTTTTTCTTGTTTTTATAAATTAGTAATTTATTCATCCTCAACTTTTACAGCCACTCATTTAAAATTCCCGTAATTTTCTCAATTCTGGAGACAGCTCCGGACGTAATTACAAATCCCAGACATCTGGCAACCCTACCTATGAACGTTAGATTGTTCAAGAAACTGTCCAGAGTACGTGTCCAAGTGAACGGGGCGGTAAATAGCTGTCGGGGTGGCAAAATAGGTCCAAGGAAGAGAAAATTTGTCGGTGATAAGAGATTGAGTGTTTCAAACAAAAGCGAGCATAACAATTCTCCATCAGTTTAATATAACTACCCTACGAAACCTCTAACAAGTATACAGTGTATGTTGTGAGGATGGAGGGGAGGGTTTTAGGAAGCCACCCTCTAGCTACGCCAGGTGTTGAGGTAGAATAACCCGAGACTCAGGGAAAGGGGGAAGGAAGGGATGTAGCCAAGACAACTTTGGACGAACTTTGTTTACGAGGAAGAAGGTGGGGTTAGAAAGGGGGTAAGAGGTGAGGTAATTTCTCTCTAACGCTGGGCTTTAAAGGCCTATATAGTTTCTTGGCTATAAGTTTTAGTGTTCGTGCGTGTTCTGCAATGGATTTTCTATCTTTCTCTTGAATATAAATGACCCTTAATGAGTAGTGAGCTGTGGCGTGTGTGTGTGTTAGTGTGGGCGTCAGTTCTACACCGCTAGGAATTATGGGAACTGTGTAAAATGTGTGTTGCGGTATCGGGGTGAGGTTAAGGCGAAGGGGTATAGTAGTAAGCAACGCGGGAGATGTATTACTGGAACAGACCATGTTACCGGGTGATCAGTAGCAGCCCTTGTCTTTTACAGGGCTTGTGGGGGGAGATCGGAGGAGTCAGAGGGTTTTTTTTCGGGGGAGGGATAAGAGAATCGCCTTCCCATTACCTCGTTAGGGCGTAACCGTTGGCTCAAGAGGTAACGCAAGGGCTTTTTTTTTGTTTCTTTCCCTTTTCCTCTTCGCCTTTTTGAAGTCTATTTTGGGTCATGAAATTTTTGAAAGTAAAATAAAGGTGTATGAGAAGACAACTGGGGGTGGTCTTGCAATGTAATGGTATATTGCATGTTTTGTTGAAGGCCTGTTTTTTATTGACAAGTCATTATTTAGATGTAAACAAAAGACAATTAATGTAGATAAATTCTGTTTGTTTTGGATGACCGACTGTATCATTTTCAAAAGTCCTATGTTTTAATTAAATTTATAAGATTTTTTAATTTAACGAACTAACTGATAAAATTAACAAGCTACATATTAAATATTATTCCCGTGTTCCAACATCTTACTACCCATCCTGGCGACCCAATACACATATTGAGTAGGGGATGGGTAAGCTAAAATTATTTATAACCAACATTTGTGTTAAAGGAAAGTAGAAAAACATATAAGAAGAAAAAAATACTTATATACACATGGCTGAAACGTCAACAAAAAACAATACCAAAACAGATTGACGCCTTTACCCGCGTTTCCACAGATTCGGTCCATGCCACTGTTTGGATCAATAACAATCGATCTCAGCATCAATCGTATTTCATCTATAAACCTTTTAGAAGAGCACTTAAAGCTCAATACAAGCTGTGATGAATATTAAACCGGGGATACAGTAAACAATAGGAAACAAGTGTTAGTTAAAGTGTTTAGGCAGGTATGTGAAAAAGTATCGATACTTTACTAATATCGATATTTTCCTTTAGGTACTAGAATTTTTATAATTTTTTCCCGATACATTTACTGATATTAGTACTCCCACTCCGGTATCGGATTGTTATCGAAAGATACTTATGTTTTGTATCTTCACTCATGAAGGGATTAAATGTTTACTAGGGTGGACTGTGGAGGAAAAACTGATGGCACTTTTTCTCAATTCTCAATCATTTTCTGACAAACAATAATAAATCTAACTGGTATGGTAAAACCTTTTATAATATCCATCAAACAATCCTATCTATCATACCTTCCAAGTTCCAACACATAAAATAGACGCGATAGACCTAAGTATCATCATAATCATCATCATCATAAACTGTTTCCATCCTGTGGCCGGGTCTGTTTAGTAAAATGACTATCTCCCTCTGTTCCTTCGCCATTCTTCCTCCTGCACGTTCTTCCACTCTCCTCCTCTCACTTGCACACTTGCTGCTATCTGTTCCTCCCTTCTCTTCCTTGGTCATCCCTGTGGTATACTTTGGTTAAATAATTATAACTTTCAGCGTTTAAATAAATGTGAAAATACAATAATTAGGATGCAAAATTTGAAATTATTATTACTAGATTTAAAAAAATTCAAGATTAAAATTTCAATACCGATACTTATTGTTATCGATACTTTTCTTTCGATACTAGTATGGTATCAATACTTTTCTTCCGATACTTTTAATGAGTACAGTATCAATACTTTTCTTTCGATACCACATCCCTATGTTTAGGACCATATTTATAAGGTTGGGGGGATTTAAACAGTTGATATTCTTGCACAGCACCCTCTCCACCCCTCCATCTTTTGAACAAAGATACGCCTCATCCCCTTTTACGCTCCTTTAGGATCTCCTTTCACCATTTTATGGCTAAAAATAAGGATAGTTTGGTAACTTTAATTAAATTAATTACACCATCAACCTAACCTCTGACGTGCTGATAATACCCTATTACCTCCCCCTCTCTCCCCCACTCCCTCAAGCTTACCCACCCTTAATGTGTAGGACTCTTAGTTTAGATACAACATGACCCGTTCTCGTAGATCAGTGTTAAGGGGATCGAATCTATTTCGTAAATTACCCCCAGTGAATCTTGGATGGCTCTTAAAATTATTATTAACCCTATACAAGAGAAAACGGTACCCACACTAGTGGTCCCATGATTTAAGACGTAAAGTTATTTATAAACTTGACTAATATTGAGGTGAAAATTATGTTTTGAACATTGGTTGGTGGTACCAGAGTAGACATCGAGTTAACCATACAAACAAACCCATTTAAATTCTACAACCATTTTGAAAACTACAGGAATAAGAAATAAATAAATACATCCTTGAAGTCAAATTCATTATAAATACAATATTTATTTCTGAGTACTGCTTAGTTTTAAAAATAAATTAATATTGCCAATAACCAGGAGATTGAGGTTTGTAATCCCAACCGGGTGTATTGAAGCTGCTTTTCCAAAATGGTTTTCCACTTTCCCTTCACGAAAATGCAGGTACACTTCCTTTAAATTTAACTTTCATCATCCCTAAATCACTAGCGTAATTAGTATGTATGCGTATAATCTGATCGGGTAGTAAAACATGGTGCTAAAAAACAAAATAAGAAATAAATAACGATATATTAAATTCAAATTGACTGGAAACACAATATTTTACCGACATAGTGCTTAATTCCTATTAAAATATAAGTAATTACACTGGGAATACATGTGTGAAGAGCGAGGCGAGCTAGCTATTCTAGTGATGTCCCCAATATTTGTTCCAGTCTATATCAACGCAAAGATTAAACGTAAACTAAAAGATAGCAGGCACACCAAAGAGGAGTAAATGATAATCATTATTTCTTCCTTGCCTTTATTCCAACCAAGTGTATGGCTTGTTGGCGACATTGTTCAGTTGAAAAATAACAGCTTTGACTCTCCTAAAATACAAAAAGACCTATCAAATATCTTAAAAACTTTATGTTGTGAGCCTATCAAAAAATTACTGTATTAGTTAGAGGAAGGTTAATTTCACTATGCCTAGTCTCCTAGCTCCATAAATATGCTTAAAAAGGCGTTGAAAATGAGCAAAATACACATACTCACATTCCTTTATATTAATAAAACTCAAAATATAGGGCTAAAAAGGGAAAACAGTAATTTTGGGATAAATTTACTTTATTTTAGCTTGAACTGTATTTTTAAATAAAGAAACTCTGTTAAAATATTACGTCAGAGCTAAACGTCTTCACGGAAGCTTCTCGCCTACAAAGTGGCCCCCTTAACATAACTATGCGCTGTCAAATATTGCACATATTGGGCGTTAAAATCCAACAGCTTTTGGGAATCGACCCATGTCAAAGAAAGATTACAGATTTTGTTCAGCATTTTCACTTGCCTGAATTTTCCAAACTATGCAAACATTCCAAAATGCTATGTTTCCTTGACGTTTATAAAAAGAAGAATAGTTTTGCGTTGCATGATTAATTTGTTATAGTTTTTACTTTCTCTCGATTCCTTGGAGAAAGAAGTATTGTAATCGTTACAAAAAATTAAATTGAGCTTTTGTTAAATGTAGAAATTTTATGACCCCTTGAAACTGAAAATATTGTTTTCGCGATGGCGTTTGTCTGACTGTGTGTTTGTATCTTAGCCTGGAATCTAAATCATTTTGCCAATTTGGGTGAAACATGATATCTAGGGTTTTCATAAGATTCCCCCGAGGGATTTTTGGGATTAAATATCAAACCCCTAAAATCAAGGATAGCTCGCTGAAGGATAAAAAGAAAAGAAATTGACTTTCTTCAAATCCGATCTAACGATTTTGATTAAATATTGTATCTATGTATTTCTTAGAATTGGAAATAAAATGACCACCCTCCGTTTCCCATGAAATCTACTTCAAGGGTAGTTTACATTAGTTGCAGAAGTTTCCAAATTTGATCATCTCTCTGCAACCAGTTTAATACATTAGGTAGAACATCATTGTAATGTTGTAATATTATTCAAAATAAAATATTTTATTTAGAAAATATTTTTATAAAACCAATAGTTTTAGAGCTATAATTATATATACTACGGGGCTTTTTGAGTATTAAAATTGATTGCTATGCTCTTTGGCTGACAGAGACTTTAGTCTTTACTCAATATTTATGTAAAAATGTATATTATTTCATGTATGCTCTTTGTGGATTGTTTCTGCAATAATGTATTACTGAATATAATTTCATTTCACAAATATTGAGTTTTAGTAAATGTTACTATATTGAGATAAAAAAATATAAATTCTGTGCGGTGCACTAAATCATTTATTTATTTTGTGTTGTATAGAACTACCTTAAATAATTATATTGAAAACTCACTTTGCACGTGTGATTATTGTTCTTTTTAGGGGTGTATTTGCGCTCCCCCCACAGCACCCCTGCTATTATTTTTAACTATAACACTTGTTTTAAACAACGTAAAACTTTTCAATGAGTTCCACGCCACTCCTTTAGTTGTTTTAATAAGGTATAAAGGAAGTTTTGCGGCAAACTTTTAAGATTGTAATTTAGCGACAATCTTATAATCCGCTTCTCATCTCTCTTTAGCTTTTGTTTTTATCAACTTGTTTACTAATATGGTATAATTACAGTTGAAAAGTTGAAATCTGAGAAGAAGGGTTTCACTGATAGAAGGGGGTTAAAAGGATAAACTCGAAGTTTTCTAATACTTGAAATACTTTTGAGGGAAGTTTTCGTTTTCTCTTTATTTTCGAGCGATTGAGAACGAATTTAATAATTTTGGTTATTAAATTTAAGAAAAAACTATTCCATAGTTGTTTTTTTCCTAAACTAATAAAAGGAAAGTATGGAAATAAAATTAAAAAACAAATGTTCGTTACTCGTGTTGGTAAGCGAGTAGATGCAGGGATGACTTTCACTGAGGATGATTCATAAAATGTTTATTCAGAATTTTAAAGTTTCATATATACTGGATTGCGTTCGAAATATGTATATAGTAATTTAATTATAATTATAAATCCCATTTAAAGAATGGTTTAAGAAACCAAATTTCCTTGGTATTGAATTTTCTAAGAGAGACCATTCTGAAAAAACACTCAGTACGTTCGATTGAGATGTGAACCTCGATCTTTTCGTCAAAAGCATTTTAGTTTACTGCGAGAACGGCCACTAAGACCAATCTGCAAATGGAGTGGGTGAGTAGTTTCTTATTCCCTTGTTTCCAAATGACGGAATTTTAAGTGACAAGCTAGAAAATTTCGAAAACTACTAAGAGCGTGATGATTAAAATGGCCACATTCAAAAATCCTCATTCTCTACTTGGTTGGTTTGCTGATGACAAAGTGGTTGAGGATTGAATCCCTGCTTGTGGTACTTAGTTTATTTTTTCTAAAGAGTTTTCCACTCTTCCTCCGCGTGAATTCGGGCATATCATTCTACCTCCTTCGTGCGTCATTCCTCATTAGTTAAGTAATCTAACAGTTCTGGCAGGTAGTAAGCATGAAGAAAGATAAAAAGAATTTTGCGATTTGCATACCTGAGTCCGGTGGAGGTGATGCATGTACCCGATATTTTTAACATGTAAAAGCAGTTTAGCCACAGGAATCAAAGGCAGAGGTAAGATTTCGATTAACGAACTGTATAAGTAAGGATCTTAAACTAAAATAATTAAAAGGGAAATTCAAATTACTACAAAACCTTTTTTATTATCATATCCAAACTGTTCATTATTGAAAAAATTAGTTTGGTCATCACTAGGATCAAGATTTAATGGCATGTAATTTTTTATATAGTTAATCACAGACAATTCTAAAGCATAATATAAATTCTGTTCATGTTCCACTGGTTGTGGACATGTTTTTATTTGGTAAATTTTTGTAAGTTTTTTAATTTTTAGATCATATATTCTTGTTTTGCAGGATTTTAAACAATAACTTTGAATAAGTTTATTTTTTAATATATCGATGTTTTTTAAATGCATGAATACTCAAACACTAATCTTTTCCACCATAAGCTTGTCAAACTAATAAAATAATGTAATTTTCAAATTAATTTGTTCAATTTACTTGCATGGTTGGAAAGGTTATGGTGAGAAATTTAAATTAAACTGAAAAGGGTTGTGTTTTGAGAGGATATCTATTACTTCTAGCCAGGCCTACTGTATTTCTTAATCACTGTTTATCCTAAGAGTTTAGTAATTGTGATAGTATTTTCATTTCGTGGATATTATTTAGTAATATTTTATTCTTTAGAAATTAATTATGTGTTTTTGTTTATAATTTCTAATTACTTTTGATCAATTTTAAGTAATGTTTTAAATTTCTTAATGAAATTTTATGCTTTTTTTTATGTTATCAACATCTGGTTCACACTCTCTTTTTGAAAATATACTTTATTTTCAGAAAGGGTCATCATTTCGGTAGAAACGTTCGCGCTCTATAAATTATGTTTGTCTTTAATTTAAAATCAATTTATTTGACACATTAGATCACTCGGTATCGTGTCTATTTACTTAAATAAGGGTACCGGTTTAAATTCAAGGTCGGGCTGAAAAATGTATCAGTTATAAAACAGGGTTTCCCCGATTTTACAGTGATAAATTTACTGCTGTAGTACTGGGTAGTTCTGCTCTTTACTAACGTTACTATTTAAAACTAGATGTGGTGATATAATCAGTCGGTTTAGAAAGTGCATGTTCAATACTTAGAATAGTATATATATATATATATATATTTAAAAGAAAAAAAATCTTAGTTTCCTTCCGGCTGTGATTTCTAAATGAGTCGAGAGGGCAAGATAATAATAAAAAAAGAGTTGTTTAAGCCGTGGGTGGGTTAGTTAGTAGGGTGGTAGGGGGTTTAGCTTTGCATAGGGGGTATGTGGCGGTGGGTCTGTAATGGCCATACTGTACGGTAATATAAGGATGTATCATCATCTAACCAGGATAATATACCATCATAATCTTCTGCAGCTTTATAATAGCGGTCTTTAGGGGTAACTTCTTCGAGACTAAATAGGTTTCAGACCATGCACATAGGGATTACCGTAAAAAAAGAAATCCCACCCTTTCCCATCTAATTCTCTCCTGTGTATGGGTCACGATATATGGAGGAATACACTTTTTTTTATTAGTGTTTTCTTTCTCC
>CABFOW010002383.1:14238-103733 GCA_902141385.1 Timema californicum
TTACCACAATGTTTAATCTATGGCCCCTCAGGGTCTCCGCGGCAATCCGCAATACAACAATTACAACACCAAGCCACAACAGGCCAACAGTCTGCATAACAATAGAAAGTATTGCCAACCTTTTTGTCGCAATCAAAATTTACCCTAGTACAAAGGGAGATCGTCCTTGATTAAGTAACAATATAATAAATAAAAAATTACACAGCCGGACGGGCTACAAAAACTCCCACTTTATGTAGGCAACACGCCATATGAGTTTTAGTTGATGACAAACAAAGGTAACGTTCATCAAAAGTGATCACTTTTAAAGCCAGATGGGCTATAAAAGGATTCCTAAAATATTAATAACATGTCTACAAATATATCTTATGCGATGCCAGGCATGCCTTTCCTACGAGATATATCATTACCTAACAATGACGTAACTGCAAATGATTTTATGTAGCATTAAATAAATTGTAAAAAAAATTGCAAGTGTGTCCAGAGGGGACATTTGTTTGCCTTTACAAAAAATCCTCCAATTCATGACGATATATCAAGATTATAAAGACTATTTAAATTTTTAATTTAAATAAAATATTGCGAGTCCAAAAGGTAATTTTTGAAATATACAGGCCGAAATAGAATTTGTACCTTAGCATCATCCTATCCTAGTATGTGTCTCACGACACGGTTGAATCAAGAAGTAAAATATTAAGCGAACAGCACCAGTATATAAATGATTATTTTCTGAGAGGAGGGGGAACTAGAACATAGTAGAACATACACATAGTCCAGAGGGAAGGGGTAGCAATTCATGGAAGAACTTTCTACGCCATTGGAGATGCGACCAGAGAATCACATGTTCATCACAAGGTCACTTGCACGTTACTCTCTTCCCATGATGCAATGGGTGGGCTTTACGCCCAGTCCAACACGCCTTTCACTCGTTTCAGTTTTAAAACAACACTCCGACGTGGATGTAGTGCTCGCGGAAGGGTTTGGTAATCAGATAAATCTGTGCCGGACCGAGAATTGAACCCTGGACCCCTAGCATAGAAGTCCGACGCCTTACCCTTAGACCACAATTATTTAAAAAGTGTAACAAAATTAAATTTGTAGAATACAAACACCGAAAACTACAGTAATAAACAATAATATTAGGAACTAAAATACCAACCAAATATGCAAGCCTACATAAATATTATTATGGCTTTACAACCCTTTTAGAAATTGCTAGTTGCGGAATACATAAAAATACTCGTAATATTTCAGCTTTATGATTCTTAATAAATAATAATAAATAGTATATAGTTTTTACAAAATATTGGCACAGCAAACTTGTAGAGAAATATGTTGTTTTTTTCTCTCAAGAAATGTTTTAACTTGACTTATTTTAGAGAGATCCTAGTACATTAGTTGAAAGAACTTTCTAAAAGGTTACAGTTTTTAAATCCAATAATCATAATGTTTGTTGAACACTCTACACAGTAAATGTATAGTTATAAACAAGCCATCCTGATATTTAAAAAAATATCCTTAGTAGCCCAACTGAAGTATTGAATTTGAAACACTTCTACCTCATACCTTCGTACGTAAATATTAATTTCAAATAAACTTTTAGCTATCTCCCCAGGACATGAACTCAAATATTCTGGAACACATAACATATTTGTAAAAATGTAAATAAAAGATCAAATTTGTAATAGAAAAATTACATAAATATTGTAAAAAAAATGTGTGCATTATAATATTATATCACTTTCAAATAGTAAAATTTAAACGTTATTTGAAGTTGAATTCACCTTATTGTAGTATATTATTAGTGTATTTAACAACTTATTATGAACCACTGGTAACCAGGCACCAGGACATAAAAGAATATAATATTATGAACTCCTGGTAATCAGGCCCAAGGACATAAAATAATATAATATTATGAACTCCTGATAACCAGGCACCAGGACATAAAATAATATAATATTATGAACTCCTGATAACCAGGCCCAAGGACATAAACTAATATAATATTATGAACTCCTGGTAATCTGGCCCAAGGACATAAAACAATATAATATTATGAACTACTGGTAATCAAGCCCCAGGACATAAAACAATAGAATATTATGAACTACTGGTAACCAAGCCCCAGGACATAAAACAATATAATATTATGAACTACTGGTAATCAGGGGCCAGGACATAAAACAATAGCAGATTATGAACCACTGGTAACAAGGACCCGGGACATCAAACAATAAAATATTATGAACCACTGGTAACAAGGCTCTGGAATAGCAAACAATAAAATATTATGAACCACTGGTAACAAGGCTCTGGAATAGCAAACAATAGTGGGTTCCAAGCGGAAGCTGTGATTCAAACTATGATTCTTAGTGATTAATTTGAATGCATGATCCAGACCCCAATTTTAATAGGAAGATAATTATTTGGCAAGTAGAAAAAGGTTCACTTATTCATATGTCAAATAATTTGATCTACATCTGTAACTTTGATAAAGACCTATTATTATTATTATTCGGGTTATACACACTTACGCTAATGTGTAATGGTAGGGTGATTGTGAGATGAAATGAAGGACCTACAGTTTAACGTGGAATCCGAACCACGGTGGAGGCCTGGTATTCCCCACATTCACAAGATGTCTTGTCAGAGGTGAAGGAAGGGTTTGGTAATCAGATAAATCTTTGCCGGGACCAAGGATTGAACCCCGGCCGCCAGCATAGAAGTCTGACACCTTACCCCTAGACCGCCAGGTCACCTACCTATACTATAATAATTACATAAGTTATAGTATGCACTGACTAAAATGACTACACTTTTATATTATGAGTACACGTGGATATGAGCATGCCCCGGGCTTATGTGGTTGGCGCCCTGGGCATAGATATCTGACGCCTCCCCCTACCCTCTCCCACCTTGAAATTTTAATAAGCTTTTCTAACTTTTAGTAGCTATGTTTTATAGTTGAAAAATACACACTGATTAGCTAACCTTTCAGTTATTTTGATATTTTTTACTAGACACTATATTTAGGGCCATAGTAAATAAAAATAAAATATTTTGTTTGTTTGTTTTATAAGTCTTATTTATTTTTGAATATCACTATATACATTTACATACACACATAAACACAATAGAAAAAACTGCAAATACCAGCCCTGCAGGGCTCTCATACGATGAGCTCTACATGACTTAGAAGTAGAACATTTAGAAGTAGTCAATGTGGTTGGAATTGGTGTAAAAAAATCTATTTTTTTACACATTTCTTAATAGTTCTGCTTCACCGTTGTGTTTTTAGCAGCACACTTTTTGAACTCGCCACCACTTAATTTCCTACTCATATTTAAAGACTAAAACTTGGAAACAAGTCACTTAAAACACACATAGAAATTAGAATAATTGAAAAGAGGCCATGTATGAAACGTCAACCTTGAGGATGAAACGCCAAGGCAGGTGGACGAGAATTAAAGTAACTAGGGGTTAGTTTGTAAATTAGTATCCACACTAGAATGTGTGTATGGCAGGAAATCAACTATGATTTACGCATTTTGCATTTTTACAAGTAGAAGAAATGCAACAAAAAAAATAGTGTAATTTTATAATTTTTGTGTAAATAAAATAAATATTTTCCTTTTAAAAAATTTGCTCCTCTCATGTGCCCCCTAAAGCATAGTACCCTGGGCATTTGCCCAGCTATAAACCAGTACCTGGATATGAGATCATGTGCATGGTACGAATCCTGGATAACTCGGTGCTAGAACATTGATGCTCTAAGATCCTGGGTTTAATTTTATTCTAGTGTTCAGGTGTCATTTTTCAGCAAATTTAAATAAATTAAACTGTATTCTCCTCCACATGGGCACTCCCGTGGTTAAAATGATTTGCAGCTTATTGATATTCATCAGTAATTATTTAACGAAGCTGTAATTCAAACCAAAACTCTTTGTGGTGAATTTAAATGTATGATATAGTTCCTTAAAAACTCTACAAGTAGGAGCTACTATGTCTTTAGTAGGCCTAAATGCGCCAAATATATATCTCCTATGTTTGTTATGAATTTATTACATACCTGGAAACATAGATCAAATCTTTCATGGTTTTAAGTTTATATTGATTATTGTTAGATTTTACTTTTTTATTTCATTTTATTGGTCTTGATGCGCCTTACTTCTTAGGATTGAACTTCACCATGGTCAATAAACATGCAAAATTAAGGTATTTTTTAGAAAACTCTTAAAGAAATTCAGTACTCATATTACATTAGATATATTTTCAAGACTTTTAAGTTTGTTATGTACTTTTTAATGTTCAATTTACAACTAGTAATAAAAGTGAAACTCATATATTTTTATACATTCCTGAAGTTAAATTGTAATATTCTAATAAACATTAGGTTTAAAATCAAGATGTATTTTGATGTACCAAGAGATGAGTTTCTTTTATATTTTGAGTGTAAGAACAAAACTACCACAGTAAAATATTATCCAAGTGCCAAAATACTAGAGGAAGGGGAAACAAACAAAATGAATGTCACAACTCAACACTCGGCTAGTAAGACACGGTGCTAAAAACACTTAAGGGTTAGTTATTAGTTGGGGTAGCCCAATCCTTCTTTGGGCGGCTAGTCTGTGTTATTGGTAGGTACAGTCAAAGCAAGAAATTTCAGGAAATAAACATAACAAATTAAAATTTGCATTGATCAATTCAGTGTCCATAGTAAAATAAAAGAGCAGAACTAGGCTAAGAAACAAAACTAAAAATGAGATAGTAAATTTGACTAGCTCGAGAACTGTAATGATTTGAAATCATTGAATCAATATTTATACACTTATTAAAATAATGCAATAAAATGTGATCTTAGTTAATTGGTGGTTCAGAACCAATTATGGTTATGGAAAGAACTAAACAACTGGGGAGACCAGTAATTTAACCCTTAACTGAATGTAAGAATGTTAAAATGGATGGATTATAAGAAAGAATGTTAACATTGAGTTACTTGTTGTATTTTCTACTATCCTACTATATTTATATTTTTTCTGATGTTCATAACTTTTTTCGAGATTTAGACTCTAAGGTAAATTGAAGATTCATATTCGTAAAATAGTGGGTTTGACCCAACTCTACTGAAAATACCTTTGTATGGAATATTTTATACTTAAGTTACCTGCAAAACCTGTCTGACCTGGCCAAATATTTGTTAAATACTATGCACACACTTCATCATATTTATATAAATGTATGTTAATTTTGGTTTAAAAAATATTTTAATAACCATTTATTGAGTTAATTTAAAACAATTTTTTTTACTTTGTACCTCATCCACTAGTGAACTATAAGTCTGTAGTAAACTGTAAATACATGCAAAAGACATGCCGAAAACAATATGTTGGACATCAAATTACATTTTTATCAAATTATCAAGGTCTTATGATAGATTTTTTCACCATTACATTTTTTCTTTACACATTGGATATTTTATAACTAGAGTTGGGTTGAATCCACTATTTTACGAATTTCTGAATCTCAAAACTACCATTTAATCTCTAACCTCAAATCCAAGTCAGAATCTTGGGAAATATTATATTATAATAGAATAATACAAAATACAAATAATAACTAAATGTTAACGTTATTTCTTATTAATCATTCATTATAACATTCATACATTCAACTAATTGTTAAATGACTGTTCTGGGCTTGGTTGTTAAGTTCATCTTTTAATTATTATAATAAGTGCTGAAACACCAATAAGCAGTATTATTGCCATAAAATAAATTTCACTAGAAAAATTTAAAACAATGTTTTTTTAAAGGATTTGACTCTCAAATCCCCAAATCTCCTTAAGGATTTGAGGGTCCTATCCCTATTCATAGCACTATATAATAGTGTTCTTGTACATAAAGCAAGTAATTTTGACAACTTAAGATCAATTCAAACAAACATTCCACCTGGATTGAAGATAATTCTGACTTCTTTTGATTCTAGTTTATTGTTATTTGTGTAAAAAATGTATTTGAGTCTGGCTTGATAACTATACTTGACATTGTTGATTGCAGACTGCAACTGAAAGATGAATCCTCAGTATCTGCAGCAGCAGCAGCCATCCCAGCACTATGGGCCCCCTCAGGGGCACAACTACCAAGGTGGCTATACCGGGATGCACCAGGGGGGACCTCCTCCGGCATCAGGGCCACAAGTTAGTGCAAAACTTCGACTGAGTCATCAACTTGTTTTGGTCACAATCAACTTATGAACTTATTTCATTCACTGTTCCCCCAATACACTTTAGTTATATAAAGTTTACACTTGTTTTAGTACCATGTCTTGCTACCTATTTAGGCTATACACATATTTACTAATTATGATAATGTGTTAGGAATGAGGAAGGTTGAGTTTTAGAGGAAGTGAAGCCACATTTGTGTGGAGGAAGAGTGGGAAACCATTTAGGAAAAACCATTCTCAGTACCCTAACTATAATTCGAACCTCAATGCCCCTGTCATCGACAATCTAGACCAGCGGTTCCCAAACTTTTTGAGTCGCGGAGCACTTCTCAGGAGAGAAATTCGTGACGGAGCACTATCGTTGCCCTTAGACCATGTACATTTTTGACTGTTTTACGTAACTGAATTTTCAAGTTGCTAGACCATTTTTTTTATCATATAATAAAAGCACGAATTATTTTTAGAATTCAAAATAGCTTATATTTGGATCCAAACTGAATGTTTCCCATTGAAAACATTGAAAATTAGATTTTTACGTTTTTTTTCTCTAAATACTAATTTTGCACATACGTGTATTCGGCATAAAGGCGAAGATATTTTCACCTAGCACTCACATAGGTAGTAACCGAATGACAGCATTATTGGCTCTGGAAACGAATTTTAAAGCATTTGGACATGTTAAAGTGGGGATGCAGGGGACGCAAGAAAAGGCGAGTGTTTTTGCACTTTTTATAGCAATACTTTTTTTAGGATCAAATAAATTAAATATTGCTTCTATAGAATCATAGAGCTTAATTTTCTTCACATGGCGAGATCAACATTTCTTGAATATCTGTCAAGGATGTCTTGGAAATTAATAACAAATTTTTCTCTTCATTTAAAAAGTTTCTTAGATAATGCTGCTCTGTTCACGACAGATATTCAACAACTAATGAGGTCACCATGAGAAGAAAATTAAACTCTATGTTTTTATAGAAGCAATAGTTTTCATATTTTGGCAAAAAAAAAATTTTTGCTCTAGATCTAGAACTCTCCTTAACTCGCGTCCGCTGCATACTCACCTTAAACCTCAAGTTTTATTCATTATAAATATTTTTTCTACACTGATTTCAGAGAAATAAGGAACTTACTTAAATACATAAACGAAAACCAACAACAAAAAACATAAAGTAATGCAACACATTTGAGAACGAATTCAAAGCAGGTAGTGTAAATATACAATACTACTCACCTATATAAGGTATTACAGTTTCAAAATAAAAAATGTAGCTTGGTATCGAAAAAGAACGATAAAGCATAGCCAAAGAACTTAGATTCTAATGAGAGGGATGGGACTGTTTTGATTTGCACAATGTGGCTATATCTGGTTTAATTTGGGACAGCTGCAACCGAATATCTGGCTCTGCATTCAGGCGGGATCTATATTTTGTTTTAGTAGCCACATAAGCAGAGAATCCTGATTCACATAAGTAAGTTATTGCAAAGGGTAAAAGGATGATTTTCGCTTTATCTGATAAAACTTTAAATTCGTCTTTTAGCTGACATCAAAATTCTGTTAGTGAATTCTTAGTTGCAAAATTATATTTTACCACAGAATCTGATGTCAAATCAATCATACACTCATACTGGTGTGATGTCAGACAGGCTAGGCTGGCTTTTCCGACACAGCAGAGTATGGGTTTACAACCCAACAGTTTTATTTTATTTTACCGTGGAATTCTTCTGGAAAATAACAATTGAAACTATCAAGCAAATTTAGCAGATGAACGTGAAACTCATTTAAGATATATTCGGGTACGTCAGAATCTAGTTCTTCTCTAAATTCTTTTACCATTGGGAAACTGTCTAGATTTAGATTTTTCATTGAATCCGCCCAAAACTTTATTTTCTTTTTAAACGCTTGTACTTTATCGCTGGCGTCAAAAACGGTTACTGCTTTCCCTTGAAGTGAGATACTTAAGTCATTAACTTTTTTTTAAATGTCTGCTAAATACGCCAATTTCATAACCCAATGCTCATCACACAGCCTGTCTCCCAAAGCGAAGTCGTTGTCAATCAGGAAGGTTCTGACTTCAGCCCTCATTTCAAAGAGCCGAGTCAAAGCTTTGCCACGAGAAAGCCACCTTACTTCTGTGTGAAGAAGTAAAGACGTATGTATACTCCCCATGTCTTCACACAACAGCTTGAATAGTCTTGTATTTTTAGGTCTAGATTTGATAAAATTAATTACTTTCACGCTTTCGTCCAAGACTTCTTTTAGGAAGGGTGGCATTTTTTTCACAGCAAGGGCATGGCGGTGGAGGATGCAGTGGCTACTGCTGCATTCCTTGACTTTTTGTTTTATATTTGAGATAGCACCGGACGTCTTCCCAGTCATGGACTTTGCGCCATCCGTGCACACATCAACGCAATTATCCCATGGGATGTCACTCACTGTGAAAAATTCTTCTATTAATTTGAAAATTTCAGCGCCAGTTGTGTTAGTTGGTAAAGGCTTGCAGAGAAGCAGATCCTCTTGAAAAGACTCCAAGTATTGGTAGCGTACAAATACTATTAAAATTGCCAATCCAGCCACATCCGTTGATTCATCCATTTGGAGCGAAAACTTAGTGCATTTTATTCGTGAAAGTAAAGTAGCTTTCACATCCTCTGCTAAGTCCCCGATTCGTCGCGAAATCGTGTTATTTGACAAAGGAACGGTGTCTACTAGTTTCGTGGCTTTTGCATCCAGCATACATTCAACTATGTCCTTTACACAAGGCTTTATAAGGTTTTCAGTGATGGTATGGGCTTCGCCAGCTTGAGCAACTCGGTAACTGACTAAGTAGGACGCCACCAAAGCCTGTTCATTAACTGTTTTTGAGTGATAAGATATAATTTTCTGGGCTTGTGTAAGTTCACCATACTTCCTTCTGAAGAAATCAGTCGGTTTGCCCTTGCATTCTGGATGGACCCCCTCAAAATGACGGCGCATTTTTGCTGGGAACATCGCACTGTTTGGCAAAACTTTCATGCAAACTACGCACTGTGGTTTGTTGTCACTAGTCTCAACAAATCCAATATCCAAGTAGGAATCGTGATACTTCCTTTTTATAATTTTTTTACCTGTGGCACTGATCTCCAAAGAACTAGTACTAGGCAGTTCTTTCAACAGTTCAGAAGTTTCTGTCACACCTGCTGTCGCTGATTCGTCTAAAAACCCTTCATCCTGTCCAGAAATTCTAGCATTGGCAACTGCTCCATCTTCTTCCACACTACAATATAAAAATAATATTCGTATCATCTGGGTAAATAATATTAATGATAATAATAAATGTCAAGTATTTAATAAAACAATTGATCAAAGAACCATTGCTCCTAAATTAACGTTGAATATTGTTTAAGAATGTAAATGTTTCTCGCATGTTTGCTCACAATGCTTGTTAAATGTGAGTAACCATCTTATCCTATCGCTTGGTGACATCAAATTGGCTGCAGCTTCAAGGTTACTACCAATTAACAGGCCAAAATTCGAAAATAACCTGAGCTGAAATCTATTTTTGTTAAAAGTGCAACAATATGTACAACATGCAATGCATATACTGAAAAGTCTTTATTTACTATTTAATTTGTATAAAGTTGTATGTACCTTAGTCCCTATCTCTTCTTTTAGGTCCTGTGTTATTGGCATCCAAAGCTGTTACTTGTTTTAATGACACACGCTCTTATTCTAGCAGACTCCAATAGATAAACACTATTCAACGTTAAAAAAAATGCATCTAACATAATATTTGTACATACCTGTTAGCTGTTGATGCTTCCATAGCTACTGGAGGAACTGTGGCGGAGGTTTTAATAGTCTTTTTTAAGGATCCAGACTTCAGCCAGCGATCCATTGAAAGCAAATCTATGATATTTTCTAAATCACTACGTAGGTGCTCCAAAAAACCTGTAATAGGCAGGTGTTTCGTCCTCAAGAGGGAAGATCCATTAAAGTTACTAACGTAATTATTTTTAAAAAAATCACACAACAAAAGCACTCGTGAAAAAATAACACCGCACTGCAATTTGACTCGTTTCGACTCTCGACTAAACATTGAATGAACTGCAACAGAATGAAGGAGCGAAGAAACAAAGAGTTTTTAATATACAATAAAGACTTTCCAGAAAATTCTGTAAAAGTGTCAAAGCTAACAATCGGATCTTTAAGTAAGGTGAGGCTCTCATTGAGCCTGGATTAGCTGGCGCCATTGAGCCTATCTGTCTAGTTTCGCCACTTGAAGTCTGTGCGCTTCACGGATTTTCTCAATGTTTTGTGTGGTTCCGAGAAGGTGCGGGCGGGTAAACCTGACTGAGGTGCCGCATGACAATGCACTTTGGATCCATAATACTTGCTATTTACACTGCTTTACGGCACGATGCAGGAGCTAAATTATTTCTACACAATACTTATCTAAAAACAGTTCATGACCGCACAAATAAACAATTTTGAGATCTTGTCACATTTATTTTATTTTTATTTACAATCTCTCCGCGGAGCACTTGGAGATGTTTCGCGGAGCACACTTTGGGAACCGCTGATCTAGACCAAGCCTGGCTAACCCGCGACCCGCCACATTATTCTTTGCGGCCCCCAGATTATTTTTATCCTACCAACTATATCAGTGGGAAATCAAGATGAACTAGGCATGATAAATAATGAGAAATATAATATTAGACATGCTGTGCTTCAAATCCCCATCACTCCTTTTCTTCTTCGAGCCATATTGCCCCGGAAACCTTAGACGGTAAAACGGGAGCTCAGGCTCGCTCGCTATCAATACTCCCTACTCCTTGCTATCACCACATGAGTATTGTGTGACTGCCCCAATTATTTAGTTTTGTGTCTTTTCCTCCCTTACACCTAATTCGTTTCTTCTCGCGCCAGTTAGATAAGCTTCTTAGTAGAGAGATGACTTGACATCTCAAAAAATTAAAACTTTTTTTTTAAGTATAAGTTAAGTATGTATGTAGTGCAGATTCAATTGTTCTCATTAAGTATATTTTGCTATTAATTAATATATTTATGCTTGACCCTTCAGAATGATTTTTTTTTTTAAAGTTACAGAAGAAAACCCACAGTTCAGTGACTATTGGGAAGACAATTATTTCTTCACAGTACAGAACTCTAGATTAACATGTTTGATTCATAGAAAGTTACTGTATTTAAGGAATATGCTGTTAAAAGGCTTCATGAAATGAAATAAGGGGAGTTGGTTAAATTAAATTAAAAAAAAGTAAGTTGGCTGTGTTTTAAATCTGAATTAAAGCCTAAGCAGACAATCTTTAGTTCAATGTTAATAAAATCATATAATATTGTCAAAGCAATCTATTCTGTCACACTGTTAATTGCCATTTTCTGATGAGGAATTGCTGAAAGTGTTAGAAAGCAGTTATAAAAGATGTTTCGCCCAATAAAAGTAATATATTTTCAAGCATATATCTGTCTTGTCAAACATATGTTGTCGTATGATGATATTTAAGTTGAAATAGTGGTGACTTTGTGAGATCAGATTCAAGAATTCAAAGCTTATATTTTAGTGTTTGACGAAAGGACAGATATTTCAGACAACTCTCAACTTGCAGTATTTATTCGTGGAGTTTACAATTTTTCTCATGGGATAGAAGAAATGTTAGGCCTTTTAAGCTTGAAAAATACCACTACGGTTGAAGATGTTTTCCAAGCTATACAAAAGTGTTTGTTTGACAACGGTTTGCATTTAAAGATGCTTTCTGGACTAACAACAGATGGATCACTGGCTTTGATAGGGAAGAATAAAGGAGCTGTAAAGTTGTTTATGAACGAGTTGCGGGGGCAAGATAATTTAGTTACTGATGCTTGCAATCACATAAAAGCATTCCAAATGAAATTATATTTAGTTCGAGCTCCAACTTATAAATAACAATGCTCAACATTTTTCGTTGTTAAATGACTTCAAAAATGGTCATCATAGGAATTTCTCAAAGTACACTGATGAAATAAAAAAACTTTGAGCAGCATTTGATCGACATTTCTCAGAACTTGCAAAATATGATAGTGTTTTATATACTTGTTCTCCATTTTACCTTGGCGTTTCTGTCCTTGAAACTCTGCAGATAAAAGTAATTGATCTATAGTGCAACAATTAATTAAAACAGATTCATGCCAAAACGTTAAAAATCAACTTTTACAAAACGTATGTGACAGTGGAAAAGTATCCCAAATTAATATTTTTTGCACAAATTGTAAATGCCTTCAGATTCACATATGTTTGTGATTTTATATTTTTAATTATTATTATTTTATTTTTTCAAAAATGGAATTTATTTAAAGTAGATCTTGAGCATAAACAACAGAAGAAAATTTTGAAAATCAATTAAAATGTGCAAGTACCAATATTAAAGTATATTCAAAAAAATTGAATGATCACAAAGAAAAGTAAATATCTCATTGATATAAATAAATAATCAAGTTAATTTACAAAATAAATCCCTATGGAATTTGGTTTTCAATTTTTAAATACTGTTTTATTTTATGTGCTGCCCACAGAAAGTTATAGTTCATCAAAGTGAACTGCAGAATGATTTGAGTTGGCCAGGCCTGGTCTAGACTAATGCGAGAGTGACGCCTTAGACCATGTGGCCACTGAAGCAGATTTTATACATCTTATTCAATCCTTGAAATGAATTCCTCAAATATTTATTGCGCCTACTTTTCTAGTAAAATAAAATAAAATAAAATAAATATATATATATATTCTATTAAACTATTTCGTTTTCTTATAACATTATTGACTATCAGAAATCAAGGCCGTTTGGTCATACTCGAATATTATTTGAAAGCACTTGACATATTTAAGAGTTTAGAAGACTCAAAGATTGACTTTTAATGACGATGTAGTATTCTTACACAATAGACTGAAAATTGTTATGTGATCGACCAGTTTCCAACCCTCAGTCTAAGGCATAAATCTCACAGGACTACCGATAACGGGAGGGTTGGGGTTTAAATCAAATCCAAGTGTACTGAGTCTGTATTTTCATAAAAGGTACCTACTCTCCATATAAATTTGGGTGCATTTTCTCTAAAATCTTCTTTCTTAATCCCTATTCTTTCAGCATAATTTAAATATTGACTATGCATATAGTCCAAATATATAGTAAGATGGGGTGAAAAAGAAATAAGTCGTCTGGTCATCAACAATAAAATACTCTAATGTACTTGTCAAGAGTTCCTGGCTCTGCGAAGCAGTAAGTCTGGAACGAGGTCAAACTCAGCTTTGGGAGGACAAATGAGTTCTGAGCTACTAAAATAAAAAAGTTGCAGCTCTGGTTTAGAAAACTGAGATTAACAGCCGGAGGGTTTGCTGTGCTGACTACAGGACACCCTCTATTCACAAATGTTGCCATTGTCATTGCTAATGATGGCAACTATTTGGTAGGTATACCTCGCTTGTGGACTCACACCATGGAGTTTTTTTAGTGTGCTGGTCTAAGAAAAACAAACGTGTGTCAAATTTGGCTCATTGGAACTTTATTTACATCATATAAAAAATATATTATTATTTTTATTAGATATAAAAAAAATTTATTTTGTAAAAAAAATAGTAGACATCTTTAAATTATGAATTTGAAAACCTCATCACCATTATCGTATGTGCCTATTTCCTCAGTTTGGCTTTCTTTTAGTTTATTCTTTTCTCTAAAATCCCACCTCTACTCTCTTTCCATCCTGTATGCTTCCTCTTCTATCATACTCATTTCTTCTTATAATATGTTAATCTACTCTTCTATCTTATTCAGTTCTATCCTGTTATTCTGGTCTATCTGCTCCTGTTTTGTTCTTTAATCCTCTTTTGTGTTAATTCTACTTTGAGACCAATTGTATTAATACATATAATCAAATATTCTGTAGATGTCACTACTAGTATCAATGCTTTTAGTAGTAGTAATAATAATAATTATTATTAATTTTATGCTCTAGACCAGGGGTTGACAACTGGTTTAGCTCTTGGCAATTATCATCATTAAAAGTAAATATTTGCATTTTCTAAACTAATATATATATACACACACACACACAGTTTATATATGTGTGTATTTTGAGTAATTTAAATTAATATTCAAGGGTTTCCAAAATAACATTGATTGTCCTGGATCTGTAATGTTACAAGAGAATTAAATAGTTTAATAAGTTTGAGTCGATTAAGGCCTATAAAGTAAATTAGGGTAATGATGGGTGATCTTGAGATCTTTGCTAAGCATATAAGTCAATTGAGAACCAAAAAGTTTGCCAAACTCTGCTCTAATCTTACCCTTGTACTGATTCCACCATATTGGTTTAAGTTACCACATGTACTGTATATCTGGACCAGTGGTGTAACCAGAGGCTTGAAGGGCTCTCACTCTCATCCCCTCTCTCTACCCCGTTACTCTTCCCATTTTCATTGCCAGTATATAAATATAACATATTTTTTGTCATACTGAAATCATCTATGGGATGTTTCCCATTGTCTTGAGAAAACAGATGATAAATCATACATACTTTCCCCTCAAAAGAATGTTTTGTGGTAAATACACACACACATATATGTATGTATATATATACACACATACATATACACATACATAAATAGAACTGTGTATGTATGTATGTAAAACACTTCACAGATATCCATTTTAAACCAAACTGTTTTTTTTTCTTTTTTCAAAAATTGTTTTCTAAACTAAATTATTTGTGAAGTAAATTAATTTTTCTCTAAAAAATAAAAGCACTATTATTTATAATCTAGTTCAACACTTGCCAATTATTGTTTGAATAAAATCATTAGAGCCATTTTTGAAAAAAATTGAATAAAAAAAAATCTGTCACCACCTTAAATCAATTTTTCTCCAAAACATGACTATATAATGTTATTTATCATGTATATCACTCCCTAGATATCCATTTTGAACAAAATTTTGCTATTTAAAAAAATATGCAATTTTCATAAATTATGTATAAGTTTACTGCTCTTAATAATTTGAGCTATAATTAAAAATTGTTATTTGCCTCAATATATGACTTTAAATATCCAAATATCAAATCTGAACAAAAATCATTTAACTCTTTTGGCTGGATCCCCAGGTATATACAGGCTTAATGTTTTTAAACCCACATTTTGTGTGTTTTGGGACAAATTAAACAATACTTTCTATATATGTGAGAAAGTAAAAAAACTAACAATATTATCAACACATACATTTTTATTGGTGTTAAAATCTATAGATCTAAACTTCCCGTGCAAGGTCAAGTTACACCACTGATTCAGATTATTGTATTAAAATTTTTAAAGTCGAGTGTTGTGTTTGGTTGAAATCATTCTCAAGTTTTTCCTTAATAATATACATTTCAACACTAGACACAAACCATGTGTGAATATATATTGCGATTAAGAAACAAAACTATTCTGATATAATAACTATTGAGATGGTAATATTATAAAAATCTCAGTAAAATATATTTTTCTGTTTCAATTAGTGAAAACCAATTCTGAATATATCAAATGGTTTTGGCAAAATCAATTTTCTTTTTACAATAGAGCTTCAAGGTAGCTAAAGCATGGACTGGCCTCTCTAATATTAGAATTTTGTAAATTTTAGGTCTCAAATTACACCGAGGAAGGTTCACCTAGCCAGCGAGTAGGCCTTGCACCTCTTCAGGGTCCCCAGGGCAACATGAGGGCTCCAAGCTATCCTGGTGCAGCTGCCCCCAACGGTCCCGCAGCTCCTGGCATTCCTTCCAGCTTCCCAGGTTATTAAATCATCACTGTAATTTGGACCAAATTAATTTGTATATCAAATAAAAAATAGGCCTGTTATTTAGTTCCTTCCACTCCTGTTTAAAGATGGCCTATATCAAATGAACCAGGGCTGTGGAATGGGAGTTGAAAGCAATTTTGGGTGGCGTCGGAGTCAGTAAAAATGTACCAACTCTAACTTTGACTTCAAAACAAAAATTTATAATTTTACAACAATATATGGTAACTATATCATTCTAATTTTTTTTATTTCTTACGACCAATTTGGAATTTGAATTGACAAATTTATTTAGATATATATTCACAATGTCAAAGAAGCTTCCCATGAATACATCTGTATTGGAGTATTTTACTGCGTTAAATTTGTTATTACTAATTAATACATACTCTAGCCATTTATGACAGTAGAAAAATAGATGAGTCAAAGGCTTGGCATACCGACTTTACAGCCCTGAAATGAACTATTTTTCACCGAGATGAAACACTTTAATTTGCTAGGTATTAGGGTCTGTAATACTGTAATGAATAACAAGTTCAATAATGTGTGCTAGTTGAGAATTTGTCATACACACAAGCCCATTTTAAAACAAGGTTTGATCTGGCAGAGTTTGGATTATTTAGGTATAGGCTGCTTCATCAGGTTCTTGCGGCATGACTTGTTTTATCAGATTATGGAGTATTTAATGTACAGTCTGCTTAGTTCCGATCTTGATGAACATCTTGCTTAATCCGGCCATTTAGGCACAGCTGTTTCATAAAGTTCTTGAGGTATAGTCTGTACTCTCTGTCTCTTGAAGTACAAGAGTCAATCTTAAATGTTTTAAAGCCTTATATTATAGTTGGGTCATATGCACTATTTTACTGATCTAAATCTTGAATCCGAATATCCAATTTATATTTGAATCCTGAATCTTGAATTCAAATCTAGGGATGATTACGAACATAAGAGGAAATATAAACATTAGAGAATATTAGAAAATACAAATAGTAACTAAATGGTGACTTTTTTTTTATGTGGATTTGAGTTTCGAATCCTTGAATCTCGAATATTAGGGGTCTGCGAGCTTGGGTTAAAAAAACAAACATCAAATGTAAATATCATATCTTTGAAAGTTGAGATTTAAAAAATATATTAAAACATGTGTTCTTAAAATATGAATGACGCTTATTTTATGGGGAAAAAAATTAGAAATTAAAATAGGCCTATCTGTTTTTAAATTAAAATAACACTAAGATTATTTAAAAAAATCAAGATTTAAAAATAAGAACAGCGCTCAAATAAAATTGTATAGAAAAAAGAATTTAAATGGTTTCAACATTCATCTCTTTAAGGACATTAAAATTACACTAACAATTATTATAAAAAAAGTTAATCAGACAAATAATTGCCCAATGGCTTGGAACTGTATAGTAAGACAGTGTATAAACTGTAAACACCACAATAAAGTAAAGTAAGTGATATTGAAGGAAACCAACCTGAAAGGATATACTTCTCTCTTCATTTCTTCTTAAACTTTTACACTTCACACTTTCACAGTTGCACATTGTTTTCCATTTTTGGAAATATTCCTTTTTCATTAATGTGAAAATTCAAAACAATGTGCAATAAGTAGAAATTTGAAGAATTGGGAAGTGTAAAAGTGTAAGAAGACATGAAGAGAGAAGTGTGTTTCTATCTAGGCCTAATCTAAGTATTCTTTAAGCTTGGCTTCCTTCCATTCACTTACTTTACATTATTGTACTGTGTTTCTACACTGTTTTTTTTTTAAATTAATAAAATGTACATTTTAATGAGCTAATATTTCCCCTAAGTGTGCTTTCATAACTTAATTTACCCTACAAGAGAAGGTAAGAATCATAAACAATTTAAATTTGAAACATTTCAAATTTTTTTTATTATTCCTTAGTTTAATCGTGCATAATCGTGCATGATCACATCTTCTGTTCCAATTCATTTCCTCTATGACCACATGCACGCTGTATGGGCTCTCACTAGAAATTATCTTATTGAGAAATGTATTCTAATTCAATTTTTAATGGTTATAAAAGTTGATAGTCATACTGTAAAATGAAAAATAAGATGTTTGAAATAATATTTCTAACAAACCATATGAAATATTAAATGCCTTTTTTTATTTAAATGTGGTAAGTTTGGTAAACTATTTATTGCAATAATTATATTCAACACTGCTTTTAGCCAGCTTAACCAACATAATTATTTAACTAAATAGTAACTAAACTAGTGCTACCATATTCTGAAAATTGAAAAATGACACCTGGACACGGGAATCGAACCCAGGACCTTCGGCTTAGTATGCCAATGCTCTTACCACTGAGCTATCCAGGATTCGTCCCGTGCCCATGGTCATTCTTCACTCATAGTTTAAGGCAGAGTCTAATATGGAAGGCGGAAGTCGTCAGCTATATATTGTGATTATATGAGATCACAGCCATCAGACAACGCAGCCAAGGCCGACTCGGTAGTTGGCATTTTGCAGCCAATAGACAATTATAGAATAATTGTACGTTTGCAGATATTAATGTAACAAATAGCCGAAACTATTGTTAAAGCATGTTAATGGGGATAATACCACCAGGAAATCATATTCTGAAAATTGAAAAATGACACCTGGACACGGGAATCGAACCCAGGACCTTCGGCTTAGTACGCCACTGCTCTTACCACTGAGCTATCCAGGATTCGTCCCGTGCCCATGGTCATTCTTCACTCATAGTTTAAGGCAGAGTCTAAGATGGACGTGGAAGTCGTCAGCTTATAAACATGTGATTATTTAAGATCACAGCCATTAGACAACACAGCCATTAGCGACTCGGTAGTTGCCATTTTTGCAGCCATTCGACAATTATATATATAATTGTACAGGTTTTGCATTCGATTCCATTGTCCAGGTGTCATTTTTCAATTTTCAGAATATGATATCTATGAGGGACTATCCCCACTAAAATGCATTAACAATAGTTTCGGCTACAGTCAACTCTCGATTCTACGACCGTTCACGGTTCCCTGGAAAAGTGTCGTTATTTCGAAGGGGTCGTTATTGGAATTTTAACAGATTTTGTTCCACCCCTGATCTTCATACGAAAAAATTACATTTTTTAGACAATACGAGAAAAAGTAAATAAAATAAAACCTACCTATTTTTTGAAGAAGGTACTTCTTTCACTAATTTCGTCAAAATCATAAGTTCGTATCAAATTTTTTAAAAAATAGCGTGGGTCATCAAAAATCGTTCACAAAATCCAACCAAAAACGTACCCCAATCAAAATAACAATGTTTAACAATAGCATGGGTCGTCAAAAATTGTTCACAAAATCAAACCAAAATAGTAACTAAATCGAGAATCGAATTAACAATGGCAAAAGCAAGCCTTGCACGTGATGTAGCGGCAGTCACGCGCGGGGAAACATTGTCTTGCTTGTGGGAGGGGGTGGACAGAGTCAAGTAATATTGGCTGGCATTGATGAGGTGGTGTCTTTTTTTATACCTGACCCACCCAATTACTAGTAATACAGCGCTCACAAAGATAATTGCAACGCTGCGACCTAAATAAATGCAACAAATACATTTTACAGCCGATTTCCTTAAACTTTTCAACCTTTTTTCCCACATTTTTCACGGTTCCCCAAAAAAGGGTTGTTACTTCGAGAGGGACGCTATTCCCAGGGCCGTAGAATCGAGAGTTGACTGTATTGGTTTCATTAATATATGCAAACCCTGTACAATTTTATATATATATTTGTCGAATGGCTGCAAAAATGCCAATGAAATATCTATCACCTGTGTTCATGGGATCATGCCTTCAAGTCAGGCTCTTCTATAATGATGAAACTTATGAGTTACCCTCTTTTGTGGTCGAATGGTTAAAGACATCACTCTTGTAATAGACTGGACTGTTGATCACAGGGAGATAGGGGCTAAAATCTTGGCCGGGTGTATTGAGAAAGTTATTCTTAAATAACTTTCCACTCTCCCTCCACTCAAATATGAGTACACTTATTCTAAAAATACAACCTTCCTCATCCACAAAACATAATGTAATTAGTGTATAACCAGAACAGATAGTAATACGTGGTACTAAAAACTTGTGAGTTCCATTAAATTATAAATTGGATTTAGGAAATATGACTAAAAACTTTTCTTGATCACTTGATGGTATGGGGGAATAAAGAAAGAGGAAGTACTGGAACAATTTGGCTTTAACGTGCTATGGACTTGGCACGGAAGTGGCATCAAGCATCCCTGTACATTGTGACCATGGTTCAGGCCAAATACCCAGGGAGGGGAGAATTAACTCCTCCTCCCTTCCAGTCACTCACTGGTTGGACCGGCACCGGGGGATCGTGCCTTCTACCTATTCAGAGTGGTAACTGCAGCCATTTACTTCCGCGCACAGAAGCGACCTTGCGATTTCCTCTCCTTCCCGTGTGTAGGGGAATGGGCTTACACCCATTGCACAGGGAAAGTTATTCCTCTCTCCCCATGCGTACGAGGGGAGGCGTTCATGTTCTAGCCCATGCACTACTAACTGTTCAAGCTAGCACCAGAGCTCTAAAACGACTCATCGCACGAATGGCAAGGCCCAGGCTCACAGGCCCAGAACCCAAAGAGCAGAGGCACGACGGCTCACAACTCCAGGATCCCAGACCCAACGACCCAGATCCCACCACACTGCCAACACCATCACTCGTCAACATTTAAAATCACTGCCCCACAGAGTCCAACCCATTTTTGGGCCGCTGCCTTGAGCAAGCTCGAGACGTGGGTTTTCGGCCCAGCCCTGTGTACTACATATAACGAAAGTAGTCTAACGGAGGCATACCATTTCACAGGGCCACCTCAAGCACCTGTAGGTAACCGATGCACGCATCATTCTCTCTGTCACTGGAACAACTACAATAAAGGAATGAAGTTTAGTATGGCAAAGTGTGAAGTGATGGCAGTGACAAGGGAGAGGGCAAGGTCTAATAAAGCTATAAGGTTATGTGGAGTAGGGCTGAGAAAAATACAAAACGTATATCTTGGAAGCATGATTGAGGAGAAAGGTGGAAGTAGAAAGGATTTAATGAGAAAAGGACAGCAGCAGGGAGAGTTGTGCTATAGGTGTGTAAGATAGCTGCTATGGAGACGGAGAGTCCCATTTAAATGTAAGGAAGTGTTGTACAGGGTGTACTTTGACCCCATTGTCACACCTGCTGCAGAAGCATGGAAATTGAATGTAAGAGACTGGTAGCTGTCACAAGTAGAAACAAGATTATGAACTAAGTTATTCGGGAAAGACTAGAGGGGTAGGGAGTACATAAAATAGTAGAAGAAGCAAGACTGAGATGTAAAAAGAGAGGATGCTAAAGAAAATATTGGAAATGAAGTATGTAAGAAAAAGACTACAAGAGAGGCCAAGAAAGAGATTGGAGGAGCAGATAACAAAAAGTGTTCAAGTGAGAGGAGAACAATGGAGGCGTTTAAAGGATGACTATTGGTGGAAGAATAGAGGAAGATGGAGACATTTTACTAAACTGACCCGGCCACAGGCTGGAAACAGTTGATGATGATGGATAACAGTGAATGATGGTAGTAAAAATATAAATCAAATAATTAACAACTGATTTGATTTGGAAAAATAAATAAGTAGTTTTATTAATATATAATTCTCAGATCTAAAATTTGCCCCACCTAACAGATGTCTGATAAATTATATAGTTAAGATACATTTCATTTATTATCTGATAAAATCACTCTAATTCAGATAACAATAGCCATTTTAGGTACTACTACAAAAAAAATATCTCAAGTCCACTCTCGGTGAATAATAATAAAATGTGTATTTTATTATGATTTCTTGAAACACATAATTAATTGAGTTCTTTTATGAAGCTAGTAGTTAACAGAAATGAATAATAGAATACAGGACATTGCATTTGAGGCAAAGAAATGACTCTGGCCAAAAGATTCTTTCCAGAGTGTCATTGAAAAAAAGTTTAACTTGAGAAGAAAAAATATAATAAAATGTCTGGTGATATTTTTCTTAAGAAGAAAATTATATAAAACCAGGACTTTACGTGGAAAAAGTTAATAAAAACAAAGTATCTGTGTAGGGAGTTCGAAGATATGTAGAGACTAAAACTTAGAAAAATTGTTGATATCACCTCAAGGATGTTCTGGGAGGTCGTCTCATCTAAACTTTGATTTGGTACACAACTCGCTAAAAGTCAAATAATTGTTGTATTGATCTACCATTGGTCTAAGATTGTTGTCACATCTCCAATAGTCATTTTAATAGATGATTGGAAGATCACTTTAAACTTTTATTTTAAGACCACGTCCATTTTATTACTCGTTCGAGTTATATGCTTATGTACCAATAATGCTAATGGTTTTAGGGTTTAGGAAGGTTATATTTGTAGGAAATATACCTGCACCTATATGGATGGAGAGTGGAAAATCATTTTGGAAAAAAAAAATCATTACACCATACTGAGATTTAAATTTCAATTTGACATCATTTGCAGTCCATTCTACTGCAAGAGTGGCTTATTAGACCATACGACCACCAAAGCAGGTAACTTTACTGTTAAACTTAAAACCAGTTAAGTTTGTTTATTTATTGTAGATCGGATAGTGTGTTACCTTTGACGTAATGTAATGTTTGTTGGAAACAAAAAGTTTGAAAATTAATATGATGATAATTAATTAATAGTACTGTGGCATCTGGCCTCAGGACATGCTGGTCATGTCAAAATAATAATCATACACTTAAGAATAATATAAAACTAAATAAAATATAAACCTTGACAAAATTAAAATTCTTAACACTACTGACTTTCTAGGACCCAGCCAGCTCTTTTAGCCAGTGACCAATCAGTTTGCAGAACTTGTGTACTAAGGAGCCTAGTGACGCTGGTTTGATTTTTTATTAAATCATATTTAGTATTGCTGATGTAATTTAAAGGTGCAAATTTCTTCCTCAAGTGAATAAGAATTGTTTTTTATTATTTATTGTGAAGAATTCTATGTTAAGCAATTGCTAGTAATATGATTTTATTAATAATAATTAGGGATGGATCCTCAAATCCTTAGGATATTCGAGAAAATTTGGGATTAGAGACTCAAACCCTTAAAAAAAAATTTTAATTTTCAAGTGAGATTTGTCTTATATATTTAAAATTGTTCATTGGTATCTCAGAACCATTTATATTATAGAATGAACATAACAACCAGACTGCAGACCAGTAATTTAACATTTAACTGAATATATGGATGTTATAATGGATGGATTATAAGAAAGAATGTTAAGATTTAGTTAATATATATATTTTATATTGTTCTTTTGTGTGTACATTTCCTCTTATATTTAAAATATTGTCCAAGATTCTGATTATGATTAGAGGTTTGAGGTTCAAAGGTAAATTACAGATTCAAGATGTGGATTCGGCCCAACTCTAATTATAATTTATTGAACAATTTCTTGCCTGACCTCCAAAGGCTCCAACTGACTAATATCTGGAGCACTCATTATTTTGGAAGTAAACCTTTGGGTGGTGAAGATTTATAAAATCATTATTTATTTTCATAGGGCCCGCATCTTCCAGCCAGCTAACTAATCAAATATCAGAATTGAATATTAGTGGACCACCACCTGGTCATAACTTGGTAAGTTTCACATCTTTATGTTTGTTCAAGTTTAGGGAAAAAGAAAAGTGATTGCTCATTGAAAACCATGTACCATTTAAGTTTACATAATAAATATTTGAAATTACACACGTGTGTGTCAAGCATGCTGGAAAAAAAAGCATATCTGATCAAGATGATTGCTGAATCATTTTGTGAGTATTAATAATTATCTTGTATTTTTGAATAAATATTGAAGGAGGTTACTAACCTAACAGAAAAATGTAGGCCTCAAAGTATACAACTAAAACAGAACAAAACATGTCAAATAAATGTTCAGGCCACATCAGGCTGCTTCTTTTGTAGAAGAGAGTGGAACACTGTGACTGGACTATGACTAGAAGTTGATCATTGTTACTTATATTCTGTAGTTGCTGGTTCAAACTTGTGTCTTCTGATGAATACATACACAAGTTTGAACAAGCAACTGCAGAATATAAGCAACAATGATCAACTTCGCCATATTCCACTCATTTTTTTAATTCTGATGAAATAAGACAAGTTTGAACAGTCAACTGCAGAGTATAAGCAACAATGATCAACTTCTAGTCATAGTCCACTCATTGTTTTACTTCTGATGAAACGAGACAAGTTTGAACAGGCAACTGCAGAGTATAAGCAACAATGATCAACTTCTAGTCATAGTCCTGTCAGTGTTTTACTTCTGATGAAATGAGACAAGTTTGAACAAGAAACTGCAGAATATAAGCAACAATGATCAACTTCGTCATATTCCACTCATTTTTTTAAATTCTGATGAAATAAGACAAGTTTGAACAGTCAAATGCAGAGTATAAGAAACAATGATCAACTTCGTCATATTCCACTCATTTTTTTAATTCTGATGAAATAAGACAAGTTTGAACAGTCAACTGCAGAGTATAAGAAACAATGATCAACTTCTAGTCACAGTCAACTCATTGTTTTACTTCTGATGAAACGAGACAAGTTTGAACAGGCAACTGCAGAGTATAAGCAACAATGATCAACTTCTAGTCATAGTCCTGTCAGTGTTTTACTTCTGATGAAATGAGACAAGTTTGAACAAGAAACTGCAGAATATAAGCAACAATGATCAACTTCGTCATATTCCACTCATTTTTTTACTTCTGATGAAACAAGACAAGTTTGAACAGGCAACTGCAGAGTATAAGCAACAATGATCAACTTCTAGTCATAGTCCACTCATTTTTTTATTTCTGATGAAACGAGACAAGTTTGAACAGGCAACTGCAGAGTATAAGCAACAATGATCAACTTCTAGTCATTGTCCTGTCAGTGTTTACTCTCTATGAATCAAGACACAAGTTTGAACAGGCAACTGCAGCATACAAGCAACAATGATCAACCTCTATTCATAATCCAGTATGTGCTCTACTCTCTTCTACTGAAGAAGCAGCCTGATATGACCTGGAAATCACTGTAATCTGTTTTGTTCTGTTTTAATTGTGAAATTTGGAAAGTTTTTCTAGTAAGTTTATAGAATAAAATACAGAGCCGTAGATGTGTGTTGTATTCTGTGCTTAGAATATTGTTGTACTGTCCAAGAAACTTCAACCTGTATGGTTTTATGGTACCTGTGAATGTCTATCTTATGACATGTTGTTAATAAATTAAATTATTACCTAATGGCTTGGTGATGTATAATAAGAGTGTAGAAATACTGCACAATAATGTAAAGTAAGTGACAGTGAAGGCAGCTTATCTGAAAGAAGAGTTAAGTTAGGCCTAGATAGGAACAAGCCTAACCTAACTAGCCTTTCAGGTTGGCTTCCTTCACTTTCACTTACTTTATATTATTGTACAGAGTTTCTACACTGTCTTACTATGATATGTTATGAAATATTTATTATAATTTCCAGGGAGGTTTCCCTCCCACAAAGGCTGCTACTTTGGGGCCCCCAGGAAGCTTCCCCATGCTGAATGGGGCCGTGTCTCCAACACCACAACAACAGTTTGTTAATGGATCATCAGGTCATGGAAACTCAGCCTGGCAAGGTAGAGGGCCTCCCCCTCAACATGCACAGACAGGACAATTGGGTTGGTACCCTTGACCTTATATAGTTCTTTAGAATAAGGGTTTCCACACATTCAAATGGCTTATTTTATGAGTGTACAAATACTCAAAAATTTGAGTTTGATTCTGATTTTAGTATAGAATAGATTATATGCTACAAGGTTCTATTTCTAAACATGGCGCGATATTATTCATGACCTTAAGAACTTTCTATTGCATCAAAAATGACCCATTTGATCCGACACATCCCTCACCGAACACACTCAGCACCAACACACAACCAACTTGAATGAGATACCTTGTCCAACTGACTCTCCACCATTGGTGATGCCAACATGTGTGAGGTTCCATGTTTGAGTGTATTCACCAAGTTTCTAGTACAATTTGGAGTTCAGCCACCAATGTTCTAACATAATACAGACGTTTCACAGACATACCATCATTCCAGTCACATGGGTGGCAAATGGAGAAAGAGATCATACTTCCCCTTGATCACATGACTCTTTGTATCCCTAGCCACCTTTTCCCATACCTACCTATTCTGTGATTTGGATGATAAAAAATAACCAAGCGTTGCAACTATGGCACTCTTGACAGTGATACGAAACTAGGTGCTATATTACTAGTAACCTCCATTCTTAAAATGTAGGGCCTAAATTATTAATGTTTTGGCTGAGTATAGTTATTGTTTCTAAATTCCCTTTTGAATTAGTCTTGATGACGGAGTCAACTTGAGAATACTAAACGCTTTGATTACGGCTTAGTTTCGATTCACAATGACATGCCCTTACAGCACTCATGTTATATGCAATGCAGACCTGAGATAAATGTAAATAGTACTAATAATACTTCTTAATTTGAGATGGGCACACAAGATAAGTTATCACTGATAGGATTTAAATTCTTTTGAATAATGTAGCTTGTTCCTTATTTTTAATATCTAAATTTGGAGTGTTAATAATCACCGGAGTATTTGTTAGTCAAGAGTATTTAGATTTGAGAATATTTAGACTCTAATAAGTTGAGGATAACTTGTTACTGGTAACATTAATCTTGTAGTAATATATTATCCTTGATCCTTAAATGTATATAATTTATATTATTTTTTGACTTTCTTGTATGCACCCATATATTTGTAATATTAATAAGTAGTTTGCCATCTATTAGGGGTCTGCGAGCTTGCTTTTTTTAAATTTGAGTTGAGTATAAATACTTTTAGAAATTTCTAAAAGCTCCCTAGTTCGAGTATAGGCCTATTCATAATTTTAAAGATTAAAAAGTATATTAAAACTCATGTTCTTAAAATATGAATGACACTCATTTTTATAAATAGTAAATACTTTTGAATAAAAAGGTTAAATAATGGAAATATCTGTTTTAAATTAGTAATAACTCCTATAAAATACAATTTAAAAAACAAGAACAACACTCAAAAATCTAATAAAAAACAAATAATTAAAATTGTTTCATCACTCATATCTTTAAGGATATTGAATGCCATGCCTGTACCGTGTTTCGGATTCCACATTAAACTGTAGGTCCTCCCATTTCATCTCACAATCACCCTACCATTACACAATAGCGTAAGTGTGTATAATCCGAATGGGTAGTAAGACGCAGTGCTAATAATAATAATTTAAGGACCTTAAAATTACACTAATAATTATAAAACAAAGTTAATAAAATGAATAATTGCATGATGGCTTGGAAATGTATAACAAGACACTGTAGAACCAAACACTGCACAATGATGTGAAAGAAGCCAACCTGAAAGGATAGTTAGGTTAGGCCTAGATAAGAACAAACACACTTATGTCTTCTGAAACTCTTAAGCTTTCCACTTCTTTAAAACTTCTACAGTTGCACATTAGTGTAAATTTTTAAGAATATTACTTTTCATTGATGTCTTTTCATATTAAAAATAAATATTTCTTAAAATTCAAAACAATGTGCAGCTGTGGAAATTTGAAAAAGTGGGAAGTGTAAAAGTGTAAGAAGAAATAGAGAAGTGTGTTTTCATCTAGGCCTAACTCAACAATCCTTTAAGGTTGGTTTCTCTCACTAACACTTTAAATTATTGTAGTGTGTTTCTACACTGTCTTGATTAAAAGTTAATTCAATTGACGTTTTAATAAGGTAATATTTCCCCAAAATATGCTTCAGGAACTTAATTTACTATATAAAAAAATGTAAGAATCAAACAATTAGAAATTTGAAGTGGTTTGTATTTTGTTTATTATTCCTTAGTGTAGTTGCAAACGATCACGTCTGCTGTTCCATTTCCATTTCTCTAAGCGCAGTTGAACATGCACATTGTACTGGATCTCGTTAGACATTATTTTATTGAGAAATTTACTTCAATCTAATTTTTAATGCTTATAAAAGTTGATGCTCCTACTTTAAGATTAAAATTATATTTCTAGCAAACAATATGAAGTAGTAAGCGCTTTTTTAATATAAATGTGGTAAGTTTGATAAAATATGTAATGCAATAAATAAGATCAATATTTATTTTAAACGGGTTAACCAACATAATTCTTTAACTATATAGTAACTAAACTAGAGCTAGTTTTGTAGCTAAAGGTATTAATTAATACGAGTTTCAAATATCTTCAGTTTGAAAACATTTAATACAATATATTTTTGATATTACATTTTTAATTTAACATAAATTATTATTTTAGAAAGAGGCCAGGTAAAATTAGTAAAAAGAATTGTTCAATTATTTAGTAATCTTCTTATTTTTTTTTATTTTCATTGCTTTGTCATGGCAATACAAGTAAATAACTTCAATCAAGTATAATTCAAAATGGATGACAATATTGAAAAAATTTACTGGCCGAAAGTGGTTTTAGAGCTCTATTACTTTATTAATGTGAAAATATAAATTAATTTTTAACAATTTGTTAAGTAACCGAATGATTTATAAGTGAAAATGCTGATATTATCTCAATTAAATAGAGTATGCTTACTATTGTATTTTAAAAATTGATTATGAAGTACATCAAGTAGAAGCTCGACAATGACAAGCCTACAAAACTTTTGATCTCAATCTCAAGCTTAAGCGACAAGATCGAGATCAAAATACGAATATTTGCAGAGCCCTACTGTTTATTTACCTACGGTATTAGATATTTAATATTTACTAGGATTTATATTGATTCAAAGGCATATTAAGTAATATGCCTATGATATGTGTATGAATTGAACTTTACTCTTCATGTAAAATGTGTTTGGGGATCTTGGATGCCCCTGGTTGTTACACACCTCCATGATAGTTAGACAATGTAGGAACATTTCTGATTTAACTAGTCTTAATTTTTTGAAGCCATTGTATTTTTTATATGTTTGATGTTTATAGATTCAATTTTGGGCCTTATAAGACATATGTTATATTGAGTAATATTTTTATTTTTCTCATTAATCTTTATGCTTATTTCTATAATAAAACTACTGGCCCATCAATCTATCATCAAATCCAGCCCAGCCCCTAACTTCAACCTTAGGTAATTCCTCTCCTACCTACCAGCACACTTATTACATTCAATGTCACAATAATACAATTTATAACACAATTTTTAGTTTTTCTATCAATCTATTTATTCATAGTGCTGCAATCTATACACTGATATCATAACTGAAAAACATTCAGCTGTGAACAGTGAACCTTGCAGTTCAACCAAGAGCATCAGTCTACTCTCTTGACCTGAAGAAGCTGTCTGTGACAGTTAAAGCTTGTCCTTAAAAATGTGTTTGTGTGTGTTATATTGTTCTATCTAAACAATTTATATTCCAGTATCGCCAAGGTAAGTGTGCTGGCTATCCCTCCAAATTTAAACCTTGATTGTATCTTGAAAATTCTGAGGTGTATTTTTTATTTTATTTTTAGCATTGCAATTTACCACCCCTTTGGGTTATACAGTTAGGTACTAATTAGGAGTGTGCAAATATAATTATTTATTGAATCGAATAATTTCAAATCAAATATCTAAATTTCGAACGAATACCGAATAGTACAAATCGAATAATAGTTTTTTCTTACATTTTTGATAAAAATAATTTAAATTAATAAATTCCTATTGAAAATTTGGTTTTATATATAAGTATGCAAAATGCAAAAAATTACTTCAAAACATTGTTATTTGAGCTGATATCAATAAAAATAAACTTATCCAAAACAAAATTTCAGGAAATTGAGAGGAACTTTTGCAATGAATTTACTAAAATAACACAGCAGTAATGAATGATAAAATTAGTTCTTGACCCCCTTTAAATGTTATCTAGGCATTACATCCCTTAAGTTCTCTTGTCTTGGTTATTTCGGTTTGAAACTCCTTAAATTTTCTCTAAGCTTGGGGTATCTCAGTTTGAAACCTCTTAAATGTTCTCTAGGCTTGACACCCCTTGAATGTTTTCTAGGTTTGACATCTCTTGAATGTTTTCTAGGCTAGAAACCTTTTGAATGTTATCTAGGATTGACATCCTTTAAGGACACCCGTTAAATGTTATATAGGATTGATAACACTTTAATGTTATCTAGGTTTAAAACTCTTAAATTTTTCAAGTTTTTGAAATCTTTTAAATGGTATCTAGGCTTGGCACCCCTTAAGTACTCTAATCTTGGGTAACTAGGTTTGACACCCATTAAATATTATCTAGGCTTTACACCCCTTAAGTTCTCTAGGCTTGGGTATCTCCGTTTGAAACCCCTTAAATGTTCTCTAGGCTAGACACCCTTTAAACGGTATCAAGGTTTGACATCCCTTGTAATATCTATTCTGTCTGGGTCTCCTCCCTGTCTGCTAACAACAGACTAACAGGAGCTCTCAAATGGTTGACTTTGCAATATTTCTTTCCCCCTTCATTTCCACGCACCTGAACTATGGTAGAGTAGCTATTTCTATCCTTCTCTAAATGTTTCATTGCAAGCAATTTCACGAGTAGACAAGTATCTCCAAAAGTTTGTCTCTCTACCAGCCGTTATAAAACCCCCACCCCCTTCTTCCAACTCTTATGGCGCGTTTACATGAGGCCAGTTGACAGGCAGGGCTGACTGTCTTTGTGTGGACAGCACTGGCTTGATTTTTCGGGCAAGTTACGACTGGTCTGGCTAGGCAGGTCGACCTACCCAAGGAGTAGGTTTTGAGCCAGTGGCTCCCCTCATCATTATATTTCTTGACTGGCGACGTGTGGACGGTCCCAGGCTCAACTGTCCGATCACAAACCAGTTGTAATCAGTGTTTTATAGCATGTTAAAGTTGCATTGTGCATTTATTTAGACTCCTGAGTTTTTTAAACTTATTTTGATGACACATATAAAGTGCAGTTAGGAAATGACTCTTGACATTCATTGAACTCTACAAAAATAGAGAAGTTTTGGGGAACCAGTTCATCATTTGTATAAGAACAAAAACACACGTGACATCGCATTACAGGATACATATATTGGGTAGCTAGTGAAAATAGAGAGAACTGAAAGCTCAGGGTGTTGTTCAGATGATGTTTGTGTGCCTGTTTGAAATGGTTCAACGTGATGAAGGAAATCATGGACATGCGGACTTTGAAAAGAAACACATTTAGCAATCTGGTAAGTTAATTTATTTATTTATAAAATATTTTTGTTTAAACAAATAATTGTTGTCATAAAAATTTACATACAATTTTTTTAAAGATAACATACTTAAGAATCTTAGAATTGACAAAAACTTTACTAATGTACCATTATATTTTGCCATGGAACATCACCATCATTACAAAAATAATCTTTGTAAGCTCCTCTCTTTTCCTTGGCTCTGTTCATTTGTTGGTGAGCTTCAACTCATCTCACACTTTCAAACCTTAGGTTCCTTCTCTCCATGCCCTTGCAATAATTTGGAATAATTTCCCCCATGGCCTAGTATTTACTATCAACTACACAACGGGGAAAGTATGTTTGTGTTGATTGCTGCCTCAAAAAGTTATGAAGTGCACAAAATGCACAAACAATCTGGTCTAAGGTGTTGGGATGTAGGGGAATGGGTTTCTCAAAGATTCAAAATTTGCTGACAAGAATACCAAAAGTATTTTCCACTACTCTTTTTGCTCTTAAGATCCGATAGTTTTAAATCTTTTCTTCTAACGAAAGAGTCACGCCACTGTAGGGTTTCATCAAGTAAGTCTTTAATGGAAAGGCGTCATCCACCAAGATAACACCACCTTCTGGTAGCAGCTCATTTTCAAGTTCTTGTAATAGGGGACTTTTTTTAAAATCCTTCTATCAGATACTCTATTGCTCACTACATTTATGAATTTAAAGCAGTAGTCATAATCCACCAAAGCAAAGGGAACAATGTTATTGATCCTCTTGTAGTTGAAAAATGTTGTTCCGCAATTATTAGGATCCTGAATCACTACATGCTTCCCATCAATATTACCATAACAGCCAGGGAAGTTCAATCTTCCATTGAATCCTTTTTCAACTTTCTTCCACTCCTCATGGGACTCTGGGGTCTGGAAATAAAATAATATAAAATGTTATTGTTAATTTTGAATAAATCTTTAACCTGATTTTTTAGTTTATGAGTTTTACATTTCTAATAAAATTGTATTTTTTCTTTTGCAGAAACCACCAAAAACACCTGTGAAGTCTCGTTCAAAAGAAAAAGCCAATGAACAAGAAATTGATCCAAAAATGCTAGAAGAAGAACAACATATTGATGATTATGATGAAACAATTTCTAAGCCTGAAAAACCTTGTGTTACTAAATCATTTGAATACACAAAGCCTCCTCAAAAGAAGTTAAGAGTAAGGTCGAAAATTCCACAGATTCCTTCAACTGCTCAGGAGCTAAAGGCCTTAACACAAACAATTTCTCACATTGAATTAAACAAATGTGAATTTTTTTCGGAACACATTGCAGCTCAGCTGAAACATTTAAATCCACAGCAATGTATTATTTCACAAGGAGAAATACAAACACTTTTGACATGCTGCTGGTTGTCAAATCTAGACAAGAAACAATGTGGTCCCAGAACTTCTGGAACATGCTCCTATGGTACACCATCGCCATCATCAACTTCAATCAAGCCTTTTCATCCTTCTTCAGCCTCCAGCACTGTGACCACTCTACAGCCAAGTCAGGATACAGAAGAATCATTTTATGTCCCTATGCAATGTTTTTTCTCAGGGTTCTCTAATGATGTTCAGTAGCAGAAGTGATTATTCCACAGCTTAATATTATTATTTTCATTCATAATACCTAAATTTAATTCATTTTGACCTATTTTTACTTTTTAAAGTTTTTGTATGGTTATTAAGTGGAAGTAATACTTTTTTACATAAGCAACACACTTAACACCTAATATTTAAATAGTCACAATTTGTGTAGATACAAAGAGGTTGACTATACACACTTTAGAAATTATTTTTGTTTTTAAAAAGGTTAAAATAATCATTAAATCATGTAGCTAGACTTACTCTTTATATTTCACTTTCCTTCTTATTAGTACCTTAATATAATCCTCATCTACTCCTGGGATGAACCTGCAGATGACCGACTTGGACACTCGGAAATGATTTTGCAACGTTCGGTAGCTATTTCCAGTAGCAAGGTAGAACAAAGCTATCTCTAATTTCAACTTCGAGCTCAGAGCTTCTCTTATTTCAGTATCTTGCTTAAAAATTAGCGTTTCTACTTTACTGAAGAGAGAATCAAAACACTCTGATGACATTCATTTAGTAGCACGATATTCTTCTGAATCTTCAAACCACAGTTCTGCTAGTAGCTGATTAGATGCTCCATGAGTGTCTCTCCTCAGTCAGTCTCGACCTCATGGCTTCTTATTAAATTCTGGTCAAATATTACATGATTCGGACACAAACTCATAAGTTAGATTTTGAATTATGTCATTTAATTCATCCAGGGGCAGTATTGATGATGCACACTTGGCCATATTTACACTCTAACTGGTCCTCATACCTGCATAGCTTTAACCTCCTTGTGGACAGACCAAAGAAAATTGGCAGGTCGGTCACTGGTGTCGGTCAATCTGACGCCATTTGGACCTGCCTATCAACTGGCCTTGTGTAAACATGCCATTAGGCAAGCCACAACCTCTTGCTTTCTGCTAACATCGGTATTCCCCCCTGCCCTCTTATTGAACAAAGGACAAGAATATTTTTAACTCTTGAGTAACCAGATTATTTGGCTACAGGCTTGTCTCGCACCCTAAACATACTGGTCTGGACGGGACTTTTAAGAAATTTATGACACAACTATTTGCTCTTGCTATTCGGATTTTCGAATCGAATATTTGACCTTAAATTATTCAAAATTTCGAATACTCGCACACGCCTAGTACTAATTAAACTACGGTTTTAGGAATAGCAAGTTAATACACAATTTGTAAACTAAAGTAAAAGAAATTGTATCTGAAATTACAATATTATAGTGTTTCTAAATACTACAACTAACATAATCTCAAAATTGTATGTCATTAGAAACTAATAGGCTGTAGGGTGACCTGGTGGTCTGGGTAAGGTGTCGGACTTCTGTACTGGGGTCTGGGGTTCAATCCTTGGTCCCGGCACTGATTTATATGATTACCAAACACTTTCTTTACCTCTGACAAGACGCGTATTAATCCCAACTTGTGAATGTGGGGAATGCCAGACCTCCATCGTGGTTGGAATTCCACGTTAAACTGTAGGTCCTCCATTTTATTTCACAATCACCCTACCATTACACATTAGCGTAAGTGCGTATAACAAAAACAAGTAGTAAGACGCGGTGCTAATAATAATAATAATAGGCTATAGTCCACTAAAACCATTATATGTATTTATATGCTAAAAAAAAGCCTCTGTGTACTTTTAAATTATAATGTTTTTATATCTGTAGGCCTAATATTAATATTTATTTACTTGAATTGAATTTGTAACTTAAATATAAAATCCCTGTTCTACACACATCAATTAATTGACTATTTACAAAACTTCATTATTTTCACTTATGTCAGGTTCTGCACAGCCATCAATAAGAGGGCAGTTTCAAAGTGGCCCACCAGCCACAGTAGGCCAAATGCAGAGTGGAGCACCATCTACAGAAGGCCTAATACAAAGCGGGCCACCATCTAGGGAAAGCCAAATGCAGAGCAGACCACCATCTATGGGAGGCCAAATTCATAGCAGACCACCATCTATGGGAGGCCAAATTCATAGCAGACCACCATCTACGGGAGGCCAAATGCAAAGCAGACCACCATCGACGGGAAGCCAGATGCAAGGTGGACCACCATCGACGGGAAGCCAAATGCAAAGCGGACCACCATCGACGGGAAGCCAGATGCAAAGCGGACCACCATCGACGGGAAGCCAGATGCAAAGTGGACCACCATCTACGGGAGGCCAGATGCAAATCGGACCACAATCCACGGGAGGCCAGATGCAAAGCGGACCACCATCCACGGGAGGCCCAATGCAGAGCGGACTACCATCCATGGGAGGCCCAATGCAGAGCGGACCACCATCCATGGGAGGCTCAATGCAGAGCGGACCACCATCTACGGGAGGCCCAATACAAAGTGGACCACCATCTACGGGAGGCCAAATGCAGAGCGGACCACCATCTACGGGAGGCCAAATGCAGAGCGGACCACCATCTACGGGAGGCCAAATACAAAGCGGACGACCATCTACAGGTCAGGTGCAAAGCGGACCACCATCCACAGGGGGCCAAATGCAAGGTGGACCTCCGCACATGAGAAGCCAAATGCAAGGTGAATCTCCGCACATGAGAAGCCAAATGCAAGGTGAACCTACGCACACGAGAAGCCAAATGCAAGGTGGACCTCCGCACATGGGAGGCCAAATGCAAGGTGGACCTCCGCACATGGGAGGCCAATTTCAAGGTGGACCTCCGCTCATGGGAAGCCAATTTCAAGGTAGACCTTCACCCATGGGCGGCCAACTGCATGGTGGACCTCCACATATGGGAGGCCAAATACAAGGGGGACCTCCACCCATGGGAGGCCAAATGCAAGGTGGGCCTCCACCCATGGGAGGCCAAATGCAAGGTGGGCCTCCACCCATGGGAGGCCAAATGCAAGGTGGGCCTCCACTCATGGGAGGCCAAATTCAAGGTGGACCTCCACCCATGGGAGGCCGAATGCACGGTGGGCCACCCATGGGAGGCCAAATGCATGGTGGACCTCCACCTATGGGAGGCCAAATTCAAGGTGGACCTCCACCCATGGGAGGCCAAATTCAAGGTGGACCTCCGCCTATGGGAGGCCAAATGCATGGTGGACCTCCACCCATCGGAGGCCAAATGGGAAGTGGACCACCTCTTATGGGAGGCCACGGTGGGCCTCCTCAAATGAGTGGTCCGATGCTGGGGAGCTCTCCAGGCTACCAGCAAGGACCTCCTTCAAACAATGGATATCCTCAACACCCTGTAAGTTGTGTATATTAATAATACTTTATAGATTGTGTAAACCACTCCTTAGTTTTATAAGCCTCACTCAGGGTGTGCTGTTGATAAACCTCTTCTTTGGCAGTACAACACACTTGAATAGAAGCTCTAATCCTTTTCCGGTGATAGTGTGACTTAATGATTGGAGTGAAACGTTGTCTATCTGGCAGTATTGTAACTTGCTGATTGGAATGAAACACTACCTTTCTGGCAGTTGTATGGTTTATTAGCATGAATTTTATGTTTTAGGATGTGTACCCCAACAACACAGGAATGGGCTACCAACCTGCAGGACAGGGATATCCCCCGGGTCCAGGACCCCAACAACCCATACATCCAGGCCTGCAGTCACAGCCAGCAAGGAGATTAGATCCAGATGAGATGCCAAGTCCAGTAAGTTGGCAAACCTATACATTCATTAGCTAACCTTGGATCTTTGCCAGTATCCATAAAATGGTCTAAAACATAACTTTAGAACCTTAGGAATACTGATCTTATGCTATTACATAACTAGAGAATCTTATTTGTGTCAAATATAATTATTTGGTTCTGTTAAATAAAAACTTTGATGTTGGTATAAAATGCTGGTAAATAAAATATTTAATTTTGGTTAAAACTGGTAACAAATCAACCTTTATTTTGATTGGCTTAGTCACATAGAAAAATTAAGGCAAAATCCTAAGTACCTAAGATATCAAATATAGAAGGTTGAATAAATATTGCATAACAAATGTTGTACCTTCGAGCGCTGCATGTAGTTATATTGATATATATTAAAGAGGGATGTGCAAGAATCATTTTTTCAATTTGAGCTTATATCGAGGCGGGAATATAAAAAAGTATCGAGACACAAGACAAAAAAAAAACTCCTTTGAAAGTACAAAAATTCAAATTATGTTTATTAAAGTAAATAATATATAGTTTATTAAGTTCTTTATTCACATTTGAGCTGGTGCTTGCTTTAAATTGTCTTAGAGTTCATTCAGAAACTTGGGATATAACTCATACACATTTTATATGCAATTAATAAAAAATATTGATAGGTTGTTACAATGAACACCATTTATAATTTAATTTTGTAGTTTAACAACTTATATAGTCAAACTTTGATAATGAAAAACAATATTTATAACCAAAACATTTCTTAATAAAGGCCGTTTTTGGGATGGAAATGCGGTCTATTTTTGGGTTATTACTGTATAGTTGTATATAAAAAATTCCTGTTTTTTTTCTCAGAGCCATTATTTGCTTTTTTTAATTTCTTGAACTTTCGAGATTCATTTATTAGCTTTCAAAATGTGATCGAGATTTTACTGTCTTGAATTTTCAAGATATTTTCGAGTACTGCACATCCTTATATTAAAATAGTTAATAATCTCCACAACAGGTGGTGCTCCTTACAACTTAACTTTGACACCTTGACACACTAATTGTACAGATATAACTTCAAGCCAAAATGAAATGGTCAAACCTTCATTATTTAATTATATTCTTCACACACATGTTAGACTTTTGATACAGCCTGTAGGTCACCATTGTCATTTTGTTAAGAAAAAAGATTTGTGTATTTATTTACTAATTTTGAAATCTTTATGAATCGTATCATTGCTGATCATGTTACAAAAAAGCATCTCAAGGCTAATGATTGATACATAGTTACAACTATAGTTGTGTCAAATCCACTATTTTACAAATCTGTATCTTGGAAAAAATTATGAACATAAGTGGAAATATGAATATAATAGAGATGGGCCACTAGAATCTTTGAATCCACTGAATCCTGACATGTATTCGAGGATTTGGTGTTTTATTGGATTCAATGGTCGAATCTTTCACCTCATATACAAAGCATAATATTTTAATTTTTGAATTCAATAATTGATGAGCCTCACTGTTCAGTCGACCCTTGTATCTTTCCTCCACACTTGCACAGGCCACGCCACCCACCCTCTTTACTGCCTAGACCCCCCCCCCTTCCTCCCCCCACAGCCCATGTCCTCCGAGCCATCCGTGACGACTCCACCTCTGTACACAGCGCCAGCGCTCACTATTGGCTTGTTTGATGGACACTGTCTCTCTCGTTTTACCGCACCAATGGGAAGCCCCTGTTTTCCCCATTGGACAAGGCCAGGCAGCAGTGGAGGGTATATAACACGGTGATTTCTGGAGCTTGTTTAGTGGTGGCCCACCCTGGGGAACCACCGTTACGAAAGAGCATTAATAAATTGTCATTATTTTGGAAAGAGCATTTTCATCATCACTCCCCATCCTTCCGCAACTATCCCTTACCTCTCATCATGACTTACGTTGCCGGGACTGTTCCTCTGCCTCCCACCGCAACTCACGTTGCCGGGACTTTATCCACACCTCCCACCGTGACTCCGTGTTGCCGGGACTCAGTCCTATCACCCTCCAACCTGATCGTCCCTTCCGACGGTGACCTCACGAGATGGGATACACCCGCCACTCCGACAAAACCCACCCACGGGACCGGTGCCTAGCCACAAACGTCACCAGGAGACTGCACTTCGAATGATGCGTCCCGCTACACCCGGAGACGCAGTTGGGGATGACAAAATTACTAAGTTAGGCCTAATTACTAAGTTAGGCCTACTCGAAAAGCACAACTTATTCCGTAATCATTATGTTTTCAGACAAAAGAGATAAACATGAATACAATCTTCTTTTTTAAAATAATAATTGTTAGGTGTAGAAAATTTAACATGCCTAATACCCTACCCTTCCACCCCTATGAGAAACTTGGACGCAACCGTTTCAGCACATGCTTCTTCTGAAACTTTCACCTCACAAACAATCTTGTAAATATTTTAATGAAAACATTAAAGCTCTTCAAAAACTTAAAATCAAAACTAGAATTACAAATAAACTCAAAATAAATAAAACAAATTACAACCTTTTTTTTAAAGAGAAATAAGAACACATTACATATGATACAACGTCCGCCACCATGATGCATGTGTTTACTCGCCAATGGACAGAGTGATGATTAAGTAACATTACTGTTAATTGCTACTACCCAGCTGGTTTTAATTATCTACAACTATGCAAAGAACCCCGATTTATTTCATACGATCCTTAAGTAACATTACTGTTAATTCTTACTACCCAGCTGGTTTTAATTATCTACAACTATGCAAAGAACCCCGATTTATTTCATACGATCCTTAAGTTTGATATTTTTGTGGGTTTCATGAAAAATAAATACTGTCAACAGCTAGACACCGATAAAACCATTTATTTACACCTACCGGCACTTAGTAAGTGCTATCGAGTTTTAAGAATCAAATAATGACTTGCTAATTCATAATTTGTTTTTAAATTGATTTTAACTAATAGTTTATTATCTTTTTCAAATATGTTATTGAAGTACTTGTAAAGATAACCAAACACAGTCTTGCCTAATAAAATACGAATGAACATATTGCAAGAGTCGAAAATATGTTCATGTGTTAAATAGAATGTATTCTCAGAAACTGATATATCGCAAGAATTGAATATAGTTCTTGTTTTCTACACGAAGATAAATAATAGATATAAAAGAAAATAATAATATTAGTTTTTTTTAACTTGTTTGTTTTTCTATTTTAGCTTTCTTATCAAAATAAATTAAAATACCTCAAGATAATTAAAGTTGATCAAAAGGTAACTAGGCCTAATCTGTTTGTTTATTTCACATGTTTTTTTAGAAACTTAACTCATTCTATTAACACTTTTAAAAATAACTAAGACACTCAAATTTTGATTGATTTGATTTTTAAACCACAATATGAGTCTAGATTGTTAAATTTGGCCGGATTTTAACCAGTATTTTGCGAGGGGTGGTTGGGATTGATTAAAATTGAAAGCTTGAGTGAAATAAATCTTAATTTATAGCTTAGGCCTAGATTGTGTAATGTAGATCTATTTGTAAATCATTAAAATTTCTAACAATTTGCTAGGATTCAATATTCAAGATTTGAGATTCGGAAATAAAATGTATATTCAGATTTGAGAAATAGTGGATTCGACCCATCTCTAGAATATATAATATAATAGAAAATACAGATAGTAACTAAATGTTAACATTCTTATTATAATATTCATACATTCTGCTAAGTGTTAAATTACTGGTCTGGGGCCTGGTTGTTAAGTTTATCCTAAAATCGTGGAAGTGATTCTGAACCACCAATAATCTTTATTAGAGCATTAAAACAAATTTCACCTGAAAAATTGAAATTGGTTTCTATCAGTTGATTCTTGAATCCTCGAATCTCACATATCCTCAAGGATTCAGTTTATTAGAGGGTCCATCCTTGATTACAACACAATCTTAAAGTCTCATTAGTAAGATAAGCAAAACCTATGACTAGAAACATGCAAAATTTGCATTTGCATTTGCGATAACGCAAATCTTTACACGAATTTTACTGTCTTCACACAAATAACACATTCAAGTGTTTTTTTTGTTTTTTTTAATAAACACAATTTTTTTGTAAGTTGGCAAATACCACTTTTTCACACAACATAATTTTCAATGTTGTAGCACTAGCGAAAGTGCTATGCTAAGGCTGCTGTTTACTTGGATATTTTAAATTTTTGTGGTATTTAAAGTCTTAAAAGAGTCACAAAATTTATATGTATTTTCATGGATATTTAGGAGATTTTTGGGGGTATGTGGGGGAAGGTAACATTAAAAATCACGATTTATACCTTTACCCATTACAATACATACATTTCGATAGATTTTTTTTTCAGCCTTTAAAATATTCTATGCTAGGTCCAAGCAAGGACATTAACATAAAATGTGGACCTTGTAACAGGCAGTCATGTTTGCTTTAAGCATACACTGACAATCGATTATTTCGATATTGCTATTTTTAAATTGAAAGTAATGGTATTGAGATATCGAGTTTGAAATTACTAAGCATGAAATGTTTTTTTGCATATTTATATCTGATTTTTCTCAGATTATGTTAATAGATATTTTAATACACCATATGAACGAAAACTATTGACAGCTTTATCCTAATTCTGTAATATTACTGGATCATGGGACAAAGTGAATCACATCAAATCAGAAAAACATAAAGAGTAGTGTGTCTAAAATTTCGGGAAGTATCAAACACCAGTAATCACTTTGTAGAATACGGTCAAGAAGTATAATGATTTGTCATATTAATTTTCAAAAGACATGTGAGGAGGAAGTTTGATTATAATGTGCGAAAGATGACTCAAATATTTTTTGTGACAAACACCTTTGTTCTAATTGATAAAAGAACAATCCTTAAGCTAAATAATCCAGCCACAATGGAAATGTTTTCATTTGAGAGTGTAAGAAAAGTTTATTTTACAATTAATTTAGAGTACAGAAATAAACAATAAATACAGTAGTAATTTTGGAACAAGCTCAGAATACACAAAACACCACTTTGACTTTTTATTAATGGAGCAATTTATTTACTGTATGAAAGTAAAATTAAACATTATCATTGTGTGTCCAGCATGATGCTGGTAACCTAATGTTGGTGTATAAACTGTTGAGGGTCCAAAAGTGGTGCTATCATTTTCTAGACTTAAGCCCTAATTTTTTTTTAATGTATACTAATTCGACTCTAGTTGACATAAATAATATCATCGCTTTTTGAGAAAAATAATACCACCTTAGCCCTAAAATTAACCTCACCTCTTGCATGTGTCTACTACATATGAGCATAAGGGAAGCTGGAAGAAGATTGGGTGTATTTGTTTACTCAAAAAATATTAATTTTCAGACATAGATCATTTTTTTACCATCAAAAAAATTATATTTTCTGGGTAAGCTTATTTGCAGTTTAATACAGCAAATATTAACTCTAATTGAGAGCTACAATTTTTTATTTTATCCAAAAAGAAGTAGGAATTGATGATCTACCTAAGTTTGTTAAACAGTGAAATTGTCATTAAGAGTAGATGCATCGGTAATACAAGTTTTGTTTATAAAATTGTTTTTCTATATTATTAGCACCGCGTCTTACTACACGTTTGGGTTATACACACTTACGCTAATGTGTAATGGTAGGGTGATTGTGAGATGAAATGGAGGACCTACAGTTTAACGTGGAATCCGAACCACGATAGAGGCCTGGCATTCCCCACATTCACAAGATGTCTTGTCAGAGGTGAAGGAAGGGTTTGGTAATCAGATAAATCTGTGCCGGGACCGAGGATTGAACCCCGGCTGCCAGAACAGAAGTCTGACATCTTACCCCTAGACCGCCAGGTCACCTCCTTTTTTATATTAAACTTTGACATTATAGATTGTTACACTACAACAAAATGTATGGTATGGATTGCAACCATCACTATTTTATTAATCATCACATTTAAAATGTTTAAAGAGATATATCTTGAGTGTTTTTAAAAAATTAAAAGAGAATTAAAATCATTAGTACCATTCAAAATGTCTAAAGGAATCTGAGCACTCTATAAGCTATAAACATAGTTTTTAATATATTTGTTCTTTCAAAGGAAGTTTTCTTCTCTCATTCTTCCATCTCAACAATTTTTCATATTTTTGAGATACCGATAGTATCTATCAAAAGTGACAGCTGCAAATCGCATGCCCTGATGTATGGATACATGAAAGTAGATCCAGTAACTTTTCTAGCAATCAGATAAAATTGTTCTAATTACAATTTGACTGTAGTTGTCGAAGACATATGGTGAAATGGGAATTGACCAATACTTGAGTTTGAATCAAAGTTTTTGGAACCATACATAAAAGAGTATAGTGAAGATTAAAGTGTAATACACACAAAAAATCAGTAAGAATCTAAAACTAGTGTTATTTTTGTCACTCTTGAGAGAGTAACAAAATGTAGAACCTTATAAGACTACACATACTAGCAGGATTAAACGCCTATTTTTACTACCGGAATTCATATTACGGTTAAGGTGATTATTTAACACCCTCCTTCATCACTAAACAAAGTTTCTAGCAATCTGCTTCGGTGGCTGCAAGATTGGGGTTTGATCCAGTCGGGTGTACTGAGGGTGGTTTTTCCCAAATGATTTCCCTCTCTCTCGCTTTCCATGCAAATGCAAGTACACTTCCTCTAAATTCAACCTTTCTCATTCCTGACCCATTAGCGTAATTAGTGCATGAGCTTATAATCCGAATGGGTAATAAGATGCAGTGCTACAAATAATTTCTAGTTATGCCTTTCAAGTCTAGAACCTTTAAATGGCTATCAAAACATATTTAAAGTACATTATAGTATATTTGAATTCATAATACATGCGCGAAGTAAAACAAAGCTCAATCCTTTTACAGAATTGAATACTTGTCCTTTTAATGGCGAGCTATGGTCTCTTATTGTTTTAAATGCGATAAAATGATAACATTCCAAAAATAAAATTCCCTCACCCTAATAAGTTATTCCCCTCTACCAAAGAAAATTGTAAACAATGTGTTTGGACTAACTGTCTTATAGCAGTTTTATTGTGATATAATAATAAAGAAAAAAATAAACTATGCCTGAGAAAGCTCTTTATCTTCTTTATATAAACCAATGGTGCAATATTGAGTCTACTTCATTAAGGTTTCCAAAGGTTATTTATTTAGGGGAAAATAAGCACCCTATTTTGGGTCATTATGGTATTATTAAATAGTATTAAAATAATAAAATTCCACTTTGCTTGGCTGGGAAATTTCTTAAGTTGGCAGACTAGTTTTTTTTTCATACGTTTCAGATGAACATGGTTATTTTTTCTCTTCTTGGTATAGAATTTTTGAGTTTTGCATTAAGCAAAATATCAGATGTGATTAAATAAACATGATAGAATTTACTGTATAAAATGAATCACAAATAAAATAAAAACACTTAACACATATTTACATGTGTTAGTATTTTTACTTTCATTTGTGCTTCATTTTTCTACGATTCTCTCATATTTATTTAATTACATATTATATTTAAATATAAATAAAGTCATGTCGATTCATATTAAGAAAGTTGTTGCTTGCTTAGAAAGTAAGGTTTGATCATAAGTATATGTGTGAAAATGTGAAAAATATTGATAAACAATGTTCTACGGCTCATATTGATATGGTTGTAGATCCAGGTTATGAAAGATGACCAGCGCAACCGATCTGGAGTGTTTGTGACCAATCAGAAGGGTCTTGTCCCGCCTCTTGTTACCACCAACTTCATAACTCAGGACCAAGGCAACTCCAGTCCTCGTTTTATCCGCAGTACCATGTATAATGTGCCGGCCACTATCGACATGATGAAGCAGGTGAGCTCCTCTAAGCTAGTGTTGTACTCTTCTGCAAGTCTGTGCAAAGCTTCAAATCGCTGAAACCAAATCTAACTAGGATTCAGAATCCATTTAAAATAACATATTATTATTATTATTATTATTTAAACATTGATGTAATGTAAGTGATAGGGAAGAAAACCATCTTGCATGAGTAGTTAGCTTAGGCCTTGATAGCAAACAAATAAATTTATGGTGAGATTTGCAAGGAATGTACTTGTAGTTGAATGATTGTTAAACCTCTAGTCAATGAAACATTAAAAGTGAGTAAAGGGGTTAATTTATTATAATAAGAAATAAAAAGAAAATTAATTTTGGAATAAAATAAATAAATATGAATTGAAGTAGATAACAAACAATATTTAGTAAGGATAGACACCTTAAGTCAGGAAAAATGGATTAAACTTATATGACCACTTCCCTAAGAATATCACAAAATATACTAAAAAAATGTTAAAGAGCAAAATGGTTATACAATTAGGAAGATTGACATAGTCCTAATATATTAAAAAGTTAACATTTAACATATGAAATTGTCAAGAACTTGTCATACATAATAGAGAATAAATAAATTACATGAATGATGATTATACTAAAATTGGTAAAAAGTTGTGACAAGGATTAATACAATTGCACTTAATTGAAGGAAAAATTAAAGGTGATTGACAGTAAATTGATTAAGGCAGTTAATTGGATTGTAAAACACACCTTAGAGATAAACAATGAGAAAATTACATGCAAAAAATATTGAAATTAATTACATATTGATACATTAAAATTGAATTTAAAAAACTGACATAACATAGATCCTAGGTCAATAAGTTGATTATGATAATGTCTGCGTTAAAGGGGGGTTTTAGCACTAGTGTAAACAACTTAATAAATTCATGTAATCACAGATATGTTGTCAAGCAGAACTTTATAGTCAAAATGAATTAAGTATATAAAGTGTTTGTATAAAGAGTCGATAATGTTACAAAAGAAGTGTAGACTTTTAACAAAATATTAATTAAAGAATGTTCATTAAAAGTTTTGTTCCTCTCCTTAAAACATTGCTAAGCCTCTGGGTGGGTGACATTATGACATGTTTCAGCTTAATCAGCCATCTTCAGGTCTTCATAGTGGGGTTAAGGTGTTGTCCCCCGTTGTTAACACAGAGGATCCTCCTTAATAATAGTGAAAATGAATATAACTAAAATAAATGTATCTCTTCGTTTCATCATACACTGATCACTCTTTAAACTTTTTTTTTTCACAGTTAAATATTATTTTAAATTGTTGGACATATTCATTTTTTGTAATAGAAAAGTAGTGGTGTGCAATGATTCACAGTGTTAGATAATTAACAGCAAATATTTGGTTCAAAACTTTGAATAACGGGTTCAAATAACAAGATCCAATAGTAGTGGCATTAATCTATTTAAAGTTCCGATAATCCAGTACTTAGTTTCTCAGACGGTAGTTTGTGCTGGCAATACAGGTAGGCATATAATCTGGTGACTAGAGTTAAAAATGTCCTTGTCTTTGTTCTTTTGGGGGCGAGGGGAATAGCAATGTCAGCGGAGAGACCCTGATGGAGAGACAAACAAGTTGGGTTTCATGAGACTCAATTTGTACGCTATCACTAGTTATATAACTAAGGTTCAACATGTGAGACACCTTGAAAGATTTATAGAAGGTTAGAAATACACGATATTCTTACTATCTTCCAGGGCACGAAAATGAGGGGCGGGAGGGGGCAGTGGCTTGTCTAGGTCAACCATTCATGAGTGTGTAATGGCAGTTTGTTGTTAGTGAGGCGGACGATGAGGCGACCAGGCAAAGAATAGAGATTACAAGGGGTGCCAAACCCAGTAAACATTTAAGGGGTTTCAAACTAGGGGGCTGCGAGCACCAGTTTTTACAGTCAAGTCGATTTTGAGCAGAGTTTCATTAAGCTGTAGAGTCTAGCTTAGATTTAATAAATATATAATTTATAAACTTAATTATGTAAATAAAAAACCAAATATATACTATAGTTACTAAAAAAATTATTTTAAAGAAAATTGATGTTTTTGTAACCCCCTTAGAGAAATAATAGTCAAGGAATCACAAGAGAACAATGGTTTTATTCTAGAAACATTGAATCAATTTTAAACAATAACAATATGTTCCCACAAATTAAGTTTCGATGTAACCCGAATCTTAAATGTACTGCCACCTAGTGACAACAATTTGTACCTTAATAAAATAAAATATTAATCCTTAAGAGCTTTGTCATCTTGCGGCAACAATATACACTATAAAATGATTAAAGTTTCAGATACTATAAAACATAATCAATAGTTAAGCGCTCGGACATCTTGTGGCAATAATACGTACCTTAATGTAATAGAAGTTACGAGACATAATAGTAAATTTTTAAGTGCTCTACCTTCTTCTCATAACAACAAAATATATTTTAATGCAATTGAAATTATAAAGCACAATTCTAAATATTTAAGTGCTCTGCCTTCTCATGACAACAAAATGTATTTTAATGCAATTAAAGCTATAAAGCATGAAACTAAATATCTAAGTGTTCTGACTTATTGAGCCATTTAGTTAATTTTACCAAACATTTATTTACTCAGTAAACGATGCCAACTATCCATCAGCAAGATGGCCCCTCCCTACGTGAGAGCGCAATGAAACGCTAGCCTCCAAGCAGCGAAACAGAAGTTACCTTAAAGAAAGGAAAAATTTAGTTTCCCCTATAGACAACATTTTAATTGAAACGTGGCTACACATTAGCCCGCTAATAAAGGAAAACACCCCCATCCCATTACAGCAATTTAAAATTGTATGTCTAAATTAATAATTTTAAAAAAATTCCCAGAATTATCCAAAAGGGAATTTTGGAAAAGCGAAGTTAAGCCCTAGCTTAAACTGTGTCGCTCACCTCGTGCTAAACCAATGGTACAATGAGTACCTATAGAAACAATACACTGCCATATATAGCGACTACACAAGATCACATGTCCACAGAGTAGGGGAGGGAGAGGAAAGGATGAGATCAAGAAGTGTGTAGAAAGATTGCGAGCATCTTGGGAACTAGTACAATGTGCTAGAACAGTCCAGGCAGAAGTAATAATAACTAAGTATGTGGAGCCGCCTTCACTTGTTTTTCTTTGGCATGGCCTTTTTCGCATGCATTGTGTTTATACAGATATATATAAAAATTAGTTTTTAAATTAGTAACAAAATCAGGTCATAATAATTAATAAATTATAGGATTAAATAACAAGTGAATGATTTTGTGTATCTTGGCAGAATGTTTTGTAAAAATGGAAGAATAGATGGTGAAATAGACAAACGGGTGAATGCATCTCATAGTAGTTGGATGTATATGGACTATTGCAAAGAAAGTAGTAGTTTCAAAAACAGAAAAGGCGGGAGTTTATAAAAGTTTGTTAACGCCAACATTGTATTATGGCTGTTAAGTGTGGGTTTGTCAGGAGAAATGCAAGAGCAAGGTAAATGTGATTGGAATTAGATTTCTAATAAATGTTTATAGAAAAACTCATATCTCGTTTGAACAGAGTCAGTAATGAATGGGTGCTGAAGGAGTGCAGTTTGAAAGCGAATCTAATAGATTAATGTGAAAGTAGTATCTTACGTTGGTTTGGGCCTGTTGAGAGGATGAGTTTGAATCAAGTGATGAATAAAATATATGAAGGTAGAGTGTATGGATCAGAAGGAAGATGTGGCTAAATGTTGTAGACATACATGTGAAAAAGAGAAATATTAAGGGTTTTAACAATAAAAGAGTATGTATGTATGACTCTGTATTGATGTTGTTGAAGCGAAGGGAGTATGCAAGGATAGGGAAGTGTGGAGAAGGTTATTGAGAATGGATTGAGTACAAAGTTGTTTTTTGAGATACATGCACAGTTTTTTGCCTACCCCTTAAGAGAACGGCATGATTAGTTGTGCATTGGTTTTTAAATATTCTCTAATAGAACCTAAAAAAAATAATGGTGATTCACTTCATTACTATTAAGGACAGTTTTGAAAAAAAATTATGAATATAGGTTTGGATGTGTAGATTTTGCAATTTTGTGAGTTCAAATCCAGCCAGGGTTGACAAATATTTCTTGAACGATAACAAATATGTAGCACAGCTTCATTTGGAGAGAAAATAAAGACCTCAGTCCCATGATGATTGTGGGATGTTAAAGAACCCTGGAAGATAGGTCTATGTTAAATACCTCAAATAAATAATTTCCTTTATTTAAATGCCACACTCTTCTCTATTCAACACAAGTTACTAATCTGATGACCTTGACATTTCAAAATTAAGCTGTATGACACCATCTTTATTGGGTTCTTCCTCCCTCTCTTTTCCCTTTCCTCGCCACCACACACCTAATTTCACAAACTAGCGGAAAGAAGACTTTCAGGAAGTCCACCATCCACTTTTATAAATACATGTTTTTACTATTGCCATCGTTTATTCTTAGTTTGTATCAGAATGATTCTCTACAAAAAAAATGTTGCGTCTTAAGGAGAATTCTATCCTAAGATCACAAACAATCATCAGCAAATTGAAACCTGCCCAAGTAGACCAAGAGACAATGTTTTGTTTGCGTGTAAGGAGAAGCCTATCCTTAGCTCACTGGGGGAGGTAAAATGGTAGGTAGTTGTCGGCAAATTGATATCTTCCCAAGTAGACAAGAGCCAACATATTGGAGCTTAGTAATGGGAAGTGAGGTCTGTAAAGATACTTTTCTTGGGACAGTTTTATGGTATGCAATAAGGTGTAGGCTTGGTTTCCCCAGTTTTGTCTTTTTGATTTGTCTGCCATCTTTAGTTCTGTATTATGAATAGTAAGGGGATTAGCGACAGTAATGGCCAGACTCTTGACATGGAGTGTTGAATGTTTTGAAATTGCTCAATGAGTGACTGATAAGTGTGGCACACCCTTTTTGGTGCCACTTCCGACTGAATGCCCTTTGCAACACTGGATGACACAATTTTATTTAGTGTTTGTAAATTGCTAATAGCAAACAGACTAAAATATAATATAATGTACAATAATTTGGAACAAACTAAAATTAAGGACTCCTTTAAAGATTACCTTTCTCCTTTTGTGAAAAAGCTGTGTTAGCTTGAGTTTGTAATAAAATCTTCACTGACAACTTTTATTATAACAAATGATTTATTCAAAAATCTAAAATTAAATAATTGAAAAATCTAATTGATTTTATAAAACTAACTAGTTGATTACCGGCTTTGGTGGTTGCATAGTCTAAGGTGTCGCTCTCATGTTAGACTATACTGTCGACAACAGAAAGAGCATAGGTTCGAATCCCGGCCAGCCGTTCTTAGATAGGTTTTCACAAATAGAATTTCCACTCTTTCTCCATTCAAATGTGGGTACACTCTTCTAAATTCAACCTTCCTCATCACTAACCCATAAGCGTGATTAGTACATATGCGTATAACCTGAACAGATAGTAAAGTGTGGTGTTAAAACTATTTGAAATGGAGGAAGGGATCTTATCCTTGTGATAGAAAATTATTCAATATAAGAGCATCAACATGAAACAAACACAATTCTTCCCAAGCAGTCCAGAGCAAAATAAGGATAAACGTGTTAGGAAACATTCAAACAAAATACGTTAAAGTTTTGAAAAGAGCTGGGAGGGATTCTACTTTTAAAAAAAGTTTGAGACTTTACAAAAATAATAAACAAAAATCTTTGGAGGAAACTTGAAACAAAAACCAAAAATAAATTATTGCAAAGATAAAATATCAGGTTTCCAAAGTTGTATGGAAGGGGATTGAGGTTGCCATAAAGTTGCCGAATTACACTTCTAGTGTAAATATATCTCTGTGGTACTACTAAATTTGAATGAGCAGAATTTTTGTTTGGAAAAAACAATTTAAATCATAAAAATATTCATTTTTAAGAGTGTTTGGGGTTAAGAAGATTTAAAGGGGTGCCACTTCATGACATTGAAAGAATAGTAAGCAATGTGTCATTTGCCAATATAAGCAATGCAAGGCAAAGATCATAGCTATTTATTTCAAACCAAGATATCCTTTAGTGTGTGTCGAACCTAGATATCCTTTAGTGTGTGTCGAACCTAGATGTCCTTTAGTGTGTGTCAAACCTAGATATCCTTTAGAGTTTGTCAAACCTGGATATCCTTTTGGAAGACCACTCTTGGTGGTGTATTCTTTGTGGACGCTTCTCATCCAATTTAAATGTAAGCACAAAATTCCCTTTCGGCTCTTATACCTCAAAAATTTTTATTTCGGCTTAAATGTTGCTATTATTTCCTTTCGACTTAAAATTTAAATAAAAATGAAGTCCAAAGTTAATTATCTTTTAGTAATATCCAGTTTGAACACTTTAAATTTGATTCATTCTTTTCAATGTTTAGTCCTTTTGACTTGCTTTATTTCCACTGATAAATACAATATAAAAGTAGATATTATTACTGACTTTGTTGGGAGATCTTAAACCCCATTTTGAGTAATAATATTCCTTTTTTTTTAATGCAAAATTTAATAACTAAGATGAAGGTAAACATGTTTACTCTCTCTGTTAGACAAACTGAACTATATGTTTATTTTGATCATGATTGTATTTAAAGATGGTTCCTGGAATTCGCTTTAATGACAACATTAAATTTATAGTCACTTAATGTAAAACATCCCATGTAATAATTAAGGTTTATATAAAACAAATTTTATAAAAAATAGGCTAATAAATCATTTATAACTACTAATCAATGCATTTAATTCAGTAGCGCCTCCTGACCAAAATCCTTAGGCCAGCTGTGAAGAGGGGACCCCCTCCGGATTTTTTTTTTTTAAATATCGGATTCACGAAGCTATTTAGAGGTTTTTATTTATTTTTTATTAAAACTTTGGGTTTGAGTGTCCTTCTGTTCCATACTAATATCAATGATCTTTTACTTGCTGTGTTTTTTTCTACTGTTTGTAAATAAAGTTCATCCTCTCCACTTTTTTTACGAACTCTGCTATGACTCTTTCATGAAAGTTTACTCCTTGCTTCATTTTAAAAAGCAGATCCTTTTCACTTGAAAGGAGTGCCAAACCAGAACGTCTTATTTTGTCCCATAGTATTTTTGGAATATATTTTTACTCTTTTTAATGTTAAAAATTATATCTCAACGGATAATGGTTTTGCCGGGATTGTTGCCACAAGTTCACACAGTTTTTTAAACTCTTTTAAAAAGCACCTGCTGCAACAACTCCACAAAAGATGTGTGGGCTCAAGACGAGGTCAGTAATTCATCAATTTTCCCCCTTTCACGCAAAACTCTCCTAATTCTATTACCACCCCCTTAAGTTGCTACTTTATTCATGTTTGTGTTATGAAAGGGGAAGAGAAGGGTTTGTAATGCTATCTTTCAGTTTCTCCTGTTCTAGTCGTCTACCTTCAAGTATAGCTTCAATTTTTGAAAAGTAAAAACTTTGTTACTTGCATTACTACCTTTCTCCCACCGTTCTTCCCCTTCTCCCTCCTAAATCTGTGACGTCACAAATAAGAACTACACTAGGTACTATGGGGTGAAAGACTGAAAAATATAGACTTTCAACCACCATTTAATGGACTAGGGCACATCTTGCATACATTTTATGGCCACTGGCATGTGCGGAAAACTCCTTTCAAACACATTGGTACTTGAAGAATATTTTTCAAACATTAAATAAAATAATTGTTTTCAAGCAAAGGCAAGCAGTGTTCGCCTTGCTTGCCCTGACGTGACACCACTGATTTTGTTCAACCTCAATCTTTCTCGAACCATACTAAAATATGAAATAAGTGTAGTTAAACATTTGCATGTGTTGTACATGGATGCTGTTCTTATGTTGAGCTTTTAAACCGACCCAACTGACCTAATACGTTGCAGGCGGTAACTACTCCCGACACATAATAAAATATTGCAGTGAAGATAATAGCTTAACGATTAGACATACAAGAAAAATACAAAATACCTTTTTTATAGATATACCAAATATAAACACTTTTTATCTCAAACACTTTTATATTAGGGTACATTTTTCAAATATATTAAGGAAAAATCTATTTTTAAATAATTAAAAAAGCAGGTTTTTAACAAATAAATTATTATTTTTCATATAAAGCTACTCCTTAGACATTGCTATGATATATCAGGGTGTCTACCATCTGGGAAAATCAGGAAAAACGGGAATTAACCGGGAATTTGAAGTGGTTGGGAAAAACAGGAATAAGCCGGGAATTTGGTAAATCACAATAAAAATCTGAGAAAAGGTTGTTTTACTCAAAATATGAAATAAAATAATCAGTAAATCAGTAAATTATAATGTTATTTTTCTGTTTGTAGCTGTGTAATATATTTTTAATTCCTAGTAAACCATTTTAATACAAATTTTAAAAAATTATTCAAATTTTTAAATTTATTATTATTCATAAAAAAGATTAATAGAAAAACGAGGGGGGAAGGGGCGAGTTAGAAGGATGAGACATACTTTTTTAATCTGGAATTTTAGGAAATGATCAGGGAAAAGGTCGAGGATTTCCATGGTCAAGTTGAGTAGACACCATGTATATATTCTTGATCAACATACAAAACTATGCAAAAAAAAAAGGTTGATAAAAAGTGCCCCCGTTACCCCCCCCCCCTCCCCCCCTAGTGGAACCTTTTTTCAAACTCTATGAAAAAAAACCCAATTGTTTCATGTAAAACCGTGTTTATTTCATATAAAGCTACTCCTTAGGCATTGCTATCACATATTTTCTTGCTCTACACATAAAACTATATAAGAAAAATATAGTTAGCATTTACCACCCCAGGTGGTATAAAAAAAAGTTGATTGTCTCATTGACTAAATATCTTGTATCTTGTTTGAACATATATTTTCCTTATTCAAGAATTATTTTTCTTAGTTGCTACTAAATACATCTATTGACTGGAATGTTGTTTTGGGACAGACTGCTGTTCCGTTTGGTCTGGTGGTGAGTCCTCTGGCGAGGCCAGCCGAGAAAGAGTTTCCTCCACCCATTGTCCAGATGGGAGAGCTAGGGCCTGTACGGTGTAACCGCTGTAAGGCATATATGTGTCCCTTCATGCAGTTCATGGACGGGGGGCGAAGATTTCACTGTCTTTTCTGCAAGGCTGCTACTGAAGGTGCCGTGTCTATTTATATTTCTCTAAAAAATAATTTACTTATATTTATATTTTAGATTTGTTCATTGATATACTGCTGTGTATGGGAAGGACTGACTATGATGGTTTAACTCTCTAAGATTTCTCACTCGAACTACTATATTTTCCAAACAAATACTAATTCATAGATAATTCTTTAAAGAAGCTTTTCCTCTTTTGATAAATATATTGTGTTGACCTGAATTTGGGTCTCGCCTTAAACATATGATAACTTTGACAGTAAATAGTTATTCATGTGTTAAAATTAATCCCCATTGAAAGTTAAGTAAAGTAAAGTCATGTTAAACAGTATATATGAAAATATATAATTACATTCAGTCCTCGAAGATACAACAATTGTTATTTATTGCTGTGTACTCACACGTTCTCCAAAAACCATAGCATAACTGAAATGTGGCTACGTGGCTTGCACTAAAATAACCACAAAAAATCTGTGCCAACTATGAAGGTTGCTCAGCACTAGTTGAAACAATCTAAGGTTTGACCACATTTCTTCATAAAGTCGGTGTGAAATAATCAATTAAATGTCAAAATGAGACATAGACAACTGTGTCTACTGTTGGGACATAATTGCAAGTACTTGTTAAGTAAATAGTGTGTGTCATTCTCAATTTGGATTGATTTGTTTCATCTATGGCGGGAACATCACAGTTTAAATCCTGGTGTGGTATAATGAGGGCAGTTTCCCCACTCTCTCTCTACACAAATGTGGGTACACTTCTTGTAAATTAATCCTTCCTCGTCCCTAACACATTAACATATTTGGTACATATGTGTGTAACCCGAACGAGAGTAGATGGCTGTACTGGAAAACGGGGGGAGGAGGGTGGTGTGCTAAATGGTTTGCACTTCCTCTCAGCATGTGTTGCATGAGGGGTTGGGTAGGAGTGACCAATAGTTTCAGAAGCAGAAGTCCTGGGACAGCATTGTTATGGATTAACTCTGCTTCCATTTCTAGTTCACTTGTATCTCCTATAGTATGAATTGTATTCTATTTATAATTTAATTTAGTATTTTTTTATAGGTATTGTTTGTTTGAGGTAAGCTTGGCCATTTCTAGAATTCAAAAATATGGTTAAACAGCTCCATATTCATCCACATAGTGGCTACAGACAGGAATAACCTGGAAAATTCAGGGATTTTTTGTATGGCAGGGAAAACAGGGAAATGTCAGGGAATTTAACTAAAAATAAGAAAATTCATGGAATTAAAAAATATTTCTAAAATATCCCATTAATTTCGCAACTAAACACTAAAACAAAAAGCTAATAATACCTACCTAAATAAAATAACATTTTAATTTTTTAAATGACTGATAAAACCATTTATGTTTAGTAGATACAAACATTTTTTTAATGTGTGATCAATAATAAATAAACAAAAATCATCATCCACCATTAAAAATGGAAAAAAGTAGTAAGGGAAAATTGTAAAATGTTGCCTGGAAAACCTGGAAAAGTCAGTGAATTTTGTAAAATATGTTCTGTCACAAATAGGTTTAAATCAACACTGCTTGTTTAAGTGTAAAGTAGAGTGAGTCAAGATGTTTTTTAAGTAATCTACCAGCTTCCAGATGGTATAATGATCTCAACCAATTGTCAGACTTGAAGTAAAGTTGTATGACTTTTGCAGTTCCGGCCGAGTATTTCCAACATTTGGACCATACAGGCCAACGTGTGGACAGATATGAGCGACCAGAACTCGTGTTGGGAACATATGAGTTTATAGCTACTAAAGATTATTGCAGGGTGAGTTTCTGTGGTGGAAAATAATTTTTAACTAGAGATGTGCTAAAACTACTTTCAATTATAGATGATATTGAGACGTGAATAATAAAAAATATTGAGACACACAAACGAAATGTGAGAGCATGCTTTGAAAGTACAAAATGTAAATTATGTTTATATAAGTAAATGGGTGCTAAAGGTATTTTGAAATTTGGGCTGGCACTTTCTTTGGATTATCTTAAACGTTCTTTCAATTCAAAAACATAAGAAATAACTCTTAAACATTTTAAATGTAATTAATAAAATAGTGACAGTGGAAATCTATACCATTTATAGTTAAATTTTCTAGTCCAACATTTTATAATATCAAAGTGTGGTATTGAAAAACAATATTAGTAACTAAAACGGTTATTTATGAAGGCTGTTTTTTGTGAAATAGTTAAGTATATTTTCTGTTCTTCACTGTATTATCAGAAACTAGAAATGCTCAATTTGGTTTGTAAATTTCTTAGGATACCTACTTGTTGTTTATTTAGACTTATATTTTATTAACAAGATTGAGAGATTTTTAACTTGTTTCAATAGTGCTAGAGAGATTAGTCTCCTTGTACATCCCTATTTTTAACTGCTTAAAGAGTATTGAAGAATTGGTTTCTGAGGTGAAAGTTAGTTTTTAAACACTGATGAATATTGCAGTGCTAGTTACTGCAGTGATAACAGCTAGTTTTTAGCCATGAAAGATAATCAATCGCAAGTTACATTTATTAGAGCATCTCATGAGTTTTTAATCACAGGCATATGGTGTGTGTGTGTGTGTGTGTGTGTGCGCGTGTGCGTGCGTGTGTGTGTGTGTATGTGTGTGTGTGTGTGTGCGTGTGTGTGTATATAAATATAAATGGTATCTACTTACGACCACTGTTTATTGGTGATGTGTGTGTGTGTGTGTGTGTGCGTGTGTGTGTATATAAATATAAATGGTATCTACTTACGACCACTGTTTATTGGTGACCTGACGGTCTAGGGGTAAGGTGTCAGACTTATGTGCTGGGGATCCAGGGTTCAATCCTCGGTCTCGGCACAGATTTATCTGATTACAAAACCCTTCCTTCACCTCTGACAAGACGTGTATTAATCACAACTTATGAATGTGGGGAATGCCAGACCTCCAACGTGGTTGGGATTCCACGTTAAACTGTAGGTCCTCCATTTCATCTCACAATCACCCTGCCATTTCACATTAGCGTAAGTGTGTACAACCCGAACGGGTAGTAAGACGCGGTGCTAATAATAATAATCAACTGTTTATTTATGCTTAGAACAACACATTCCCCCAACCACCAGCCGTGGTGTTCCTACTTGATGTTTCATACAACAATGTCAAGTCCGGCATGGTCCACCTGCTGTGCTCACACATCAAGGACATTATCAAGCTATTTCCCAGAGATGAGGGAGCCGACAAGTCCACCATGAAAGTTGGCTTTATTACCTACAACAACACTGTGCATTTTTATAACATTAAGGTGAGTTCTGCACACAACAACTAAACATTAACAGCTAATAGAGATGGGTCAACTCCACAATTTTACTATTACAAATCTAAATTTTCCTTCAAACCTGACTCTCAAAGGCAAACACAAATTTTGTGAAAAATACATTAAAATAACAGGAAAGAATAGTAGAAAGTGGAAATAGTAACTAAATTTTAACATTCTTTCATATAATCCATTCATTATAACATTCATAAATTCAATTAAGTGTTAAATTACTGGTCTGGGGCATGGTTGTTAAGTTCATCCTATAATTATATTGGGTCTGAACCACCAAAGAGCATTAAAGTTTTAAAACCAATTTCAGTTCAAAATTTTGAATCCTCAAATCTTGAATATCCTTAAAGATTCTACAGTCCCAGAATTCAAGGATCAAACCTTAAACCTTACCAGATATACTCAAGGTTACACCTATCAGGTTTGAATTATTTCAAGCATTTTATTTTTTGTAGAAAAACTACTGTGCTTTCTAAACTTGATAATTAATAGTTCCAAAAAATATTTATAGGAGCCTTCATAGCAATATTTGCTTTGTTCATCATCATCATCATCAGTTTCCAGCCATTTGCTTGTTCTATTTGGAACAAAACTTCTCTGACATTGCAGTTTAACATATAAACATATTTCACGAGTAAATTGAAGAAGGGACTTTGGCACCTGTTTAAAAATATCTTTAGTGTGGGACCCTTGGGATCTGAAGTACCAGACCATAGAATTAAACTCCTAATAACCCTCCCCCCCTTAACCCTATCCCTTAGGCCTCCATATCACTCTACATATTGTTATGTCATACAAGGTAGAATAAAGCTTAAAACAAAAAATAATAAACCAACTTTCACAACTCTTAGTTGCTTGGAAGATGTAATTAAGGGCTAAAAAACAGTCAAAATACAAGCCAAAACAATAATTCTAAACATACACTTGGTTGCAGATGTAAACAACTTGAGCACATTTTTTTATGACATAATTAAACTCCCTCAAACTAATGGCCGCAGATTCAAAACTTGCCAGACTAAATAATTTCAACCTGTATTAAATTTTTAATAAAAACACACTACTTAACCTAAATTATTGTTTCCAGCCTGTGGGCTGGGTCAATTTTTTATCCAAGCCGTATATTTTTCATACCGGCTTACTAGGCCTCTCATAGCTCCATGTGCCTTAAATGCTTATAATCTATTTTAAGACAAAGACGGGCACAATATCCAAACCCCGGCCATTAATTTATCAATGTGAAAGGGTAACCCCATATTTTCGCCAATGATAAATTTTCGGCCAAGCTGGGAATCGGACCCGGGAGCCTTAGCTCAGTAGGCAGACATGCTACCGACTGAGCTAAGGTGTCGGACGAGTAAAAACACTAAAGTAATTAATATAAGCATAAGACAATCAGTGAAAGTTTCCAACAATATTTGTTCTAGAATTATGAATTGTAAGTTTCAGAAAGCCTAAAAACTTTCCAAGAAAACAGATACATGATTTTAACATTATAATTAAAATCCAAGTGGTAGACACAGCCTTAAGTTAAATAATTCAATTTACCTTTAAAGTTCATATTAAAAAGAGTGTTCATATGTCATTTATACATTATTTTATATGTATTTGAATTTTGAACTAAACTAACAACTTATCACAATTTAACTTTGTAAACATAGGTTTAGTAAAACTAGTTTTTGTAAATAAATAAGATACTTTAGTTTCTAAATCCAAATATTACTCTGAATGGTAAAATTCTATCGGTTGCATTTGTTGTAGGGTGTGCTAGCTCAACCCCAAATGATGGTGGTGGGAGATGTTCAAGACATGTTCATGCCACTGCTCGAAGGTTTCTTGTGTGATCCAGTTGAGTCTGAAGCTGTCATTGACAGTTTGATGGAGCAGATTCCTGCCATGTTCGCTGACACTAGGGAAACAGAAACTATACTAGCACCAGCGATACAAGCCGGTTTAGAGGCTCTCAAGGTTAGTATTGTAAACATATTTATTTGCTGGTGTGCCAATATTTAATAGTTCAAATTTAGTTGAAAAATCATTTCCTGAAATATTCATGTTAGATCTTCCACCAGTAAATTATAAAATATATAATTATTTGCGCATTTTCAAATAGCTAAAATAGATATTTATTAGCCCTGTGTGAGATCTTAAACTTTAGGGGAAAAAATTGGGAACTTGAATGATGTCAAAACTCGGGTGGGAAAAATTACTTCCCAAGATTTTTTGAGAAATAATTAATATAAGAAGGTTACAACTAGTAGTATTTATCATTGTCACATTTTTATTTAATATGCATTAATTATATACATTCAATTAACTGAGTGGTAACCATCTGTAGCGTCAGACCGCCCTTCCTTCACCTCTGACAAGATATCTTGTGAATGTGGGGAACGCCAGGCATCAACCGTGGTTCGGATTCCACGTTAAACTGTAGGTCCTCCATTTCATCTCACAATCACCCTACCATTACACATTAGCGTAAAGTGCATATAACCCGAACGGGTAGTATGACGCGGTGCTAATAATAATAATAATTAATTATACCATCAACTTATTAAAGTTAAATTAACCTTATCTTTCGTTAAATAGACGGGTATAGTAGGTGCACTAAATTTCATTTGCTTTTATTTTACAACTACCTAGTCAACACAACTAAACACCACTAGATAACATAACCATACCACATATAATTAAAAATAATATTTATCCATGTATAGATTTAAACCAGGAAAACGTATGTTTAGCATAGAACTGAGTCAGTGTGCTCGGCTACCTCTTATGATTTAGAAAAAGCGTTGTTGGACTCCACAAATATTAGTTTGCCCAACTATCATTAGCTTTGAAACAAAAGCAAATGGATTCCATTCCAAATAATATTATTAATGCAGTGGACATGTCTTTATGAAAATAAGTGTGTTGAAGGTTCATTTTGTCATAATTTGTATAATAAGAAAGTGAAGAAACATTGTACAATGGTGTAAAGAAATTGATAGTGAAGGAAGCCAACCTGGAAGGATCGTTAAGTTAGGCCTAGATAGAAAAACACACTCTCCTCGTTTCTTTTTTTCTTAAACTATTACACTATTAGGATTCACACACTGTACATTTTTCAAAATACTCCTTTATCATTTGAAGAGACACATTGAAAACACAGACACATGCTATTGAACTACGTCATAATACATAGTAGTTAAAAATCAAATATTTATTTGTGTTTTGTATGTTTTCAATGTGTTTCTTCAAATTATAAAGGAATATTTCCGAAAATTTACAATGTGTGAAATGTAATGTTTAAGAAGAGAAGAAATGAGAGAAAACCATGTTTTTCTATCTAGGCTTAACCTAACTATTCTTTCAGGTTGGCTTCCTTCACTATCAAATACTTTACATAATTGTACAATGTTTCTACACTGTCCTATGATACATTTCCAAGCCATTAGGCAGTTCTTTTTCAATATATTTTGTGAAACATATGTTTTTCTGTCTTAAATCTATTTAGGAATGAATATTACCATCAATTATAATATGTATCAAAGTGTGGTTATGTTATTTAATGGTGCTTGGTTGTGTTTACTATGACAGGCCTAGCAAACTGATAAAAGAAAATATATGGCTTGAATAAAAAACTGACCTAGACCACAGGCTTGGAAACAATAATGGATGTAAATGTAGTGTTAACTAGATAGTTGTAAAATTAAAGTAACTGAAGCTTCGGGTATCCATCTTCTTAACCGAATATAAAGGTAATTTAACATTTACTAACCCGCCTCGGTGGCGTAGTTGGCTAACGTGTTATTCGTGTTGAGCTGTTCTGCTGAGGACGGGGAGATCAAGGTTCGAATCTCGGTCAGGTGAACTGGGGGTGGTTTTTCCTTTCCACTCTCCCTCCACGCAAATGCGGGTTCACTTTCTCTAATTCAACCTTCCCAATTCCTAATCCATTAGAGTAATTAGTACTTAAAGCGTATAACCCGAACAGGTAGTAAGATGTGGTGCTAAATATTATTATTATTATTATTAACATTTACTAAATTATTGATATCCTTAATGAACATTATACACAAATGTGACATTGATAAATGGTCCTTTATTGAATTTTTCTTATATTAATTTTATCTTGAAAAATCCTGGTAAAAAAAATTTCCCACCTGAGTTTAGGGAACATCCGATTTCCCTAATCTTTCCCTGAAGTTCAATATCCTGCCCAGGTCTAGTTTAGCATAATATAATATAATATAATAATAAAGGTTGATTTTAAAAATCAAATTATGCACAAAATATACTTTCACCACTAATATTCGCATAAAGACACATCCATTACATTAAATGTTATTAGTTGAAATGACATACACTTGGTTTTGTATCTACAATAGTAATAGTTGGATAAACTAATATTTTTGGAGTCCAACAACTCTCTCTCTTTTTTTCTTTTTTTAAGCTTAGTAACTAAAACGCAAGAGGTAAACAGGCACAATGGCCCAGTTGAGAAATATTTTATTGATTCTTATGGAAAAGATGGTGGTGTTCAGATTAGTTTGAATATTTTGATGTTTTAATGTTTTAGTAGCTATTAAAATTCACGCTACAAATTTTTTATATAAGAACTTATTTAGTCAATATTAAAAGCTAATTTTAGAATTGGTTTCTCTTGATACCAAAAGTGTTTAATGAAAACTACACAATATTATAATAGTTTCATTAGGCCTAGGTTTTTTTATTTCACCTCAAATTATAACCTTTATCAACACTACTAGGTAAAATATTATTTATTTTTTATTTGAAAAAACTTAGCCTCTAAAATTTCACTAATATAAAAATTTCTAGTTCTTGTAATATGTTTTCCTTTAGAGAATCCTAAAAGATTGCATAACTTAAATTGATTTTTCAGACCTACAACTGCAACCAAAGCAGATATTTTGTCAATCTTTCCAACTTTATTTAAAAATAGTTTGTGTTAGTTTTATTTATGAAAGAACAATAAACAATTAAAGAACAATGAGCACATGCTCGCCACTCGGAGATATAGACAGGAACTAACAAAGACGTTGCACAAGACGCTTTGGTGACGTCATCAGAGGAGTGGCTTCATAAATCTAAAAGTAGAATAGTTACTAAACTCGTGTTTGTTATTATAGGCCTAGTTAAGAGAATGTTCATTTATTATACACAACACCCCCTCTCAAACACGTGTTAACTTTATTAATGTCTATCACACCAAGTCCTTGTATGCACTGATGATGGCTTGGTCCGAACAGTCCTTTCGTGAGCACATCAGCTACCATCTTGTTTGTTGGAATGTATTTCACATTGATTTCGCCTCGTTCAAAAACTTCACGCACATAGTGATGCCGAATGTCAATGTGTTTGGTACGAGAATGGTACACAGGATTATGCATGAGCTTTTCTGCTCCTTGATTGTCACAATAAACAAGAGTTGGTATTGCATTAACACTCAAGAACCCGATTTCTTTTAACAGGTTTCGTAAGTAAACTGTCTCTTTTGCTGCTTCCGTAAGAGCCATGTACTCTGCTTCAGTGCTTGAAAGAGCCACGGTGGATTGTTTTCTCGCCTCCCATGTCACGGCAGAGCCTGCCACTTGAAAGGCGTAGCCTGTGTATGATCTTCTGTCATCAAGGGCTCCTCCCCAATCTGCATCCACGTATCCAATCAGTTCAGCGCCAGATCTCTTGTAGACTAGTCCATGGTTGCTCGTACCTTTCAAGTATCGTAAGACGCGCTTCGCCGCAACCCAGTGTCCTTTTCCGGGGTTTAGGTTGTACTGGCTCAAAGAGCTCACCGCATACGCAATGTCTGGTCGTGTAGATACTGCGAGGTACATCAGAGAACCGATGAGTTGCTGGTACGGAACTTCGCTCATTTCCTCTGCCTCCTCCTCCGTAGATGGCTCCATGGCTTTGGATAATTTGCTGTTTCCATCTAATGGGGTATTTACCGGTTTGCAGTCTTGCATTCCGAACTTTTTGAGAACATCTTCTATGTACGATTTCTGTGACATAGTGACCAACTTTGAATTTTCATCTTGTTTGAATTCAATTCCAAGACAGTAGTGCAGCTTTCCTAAGTCTTTCATTTGGAAGTTTTGAGACAAATCGTCTCTCAATCTTGTGTAGGCTTCTTTACTGTTTGTAGCTATGATCAAATCATCTACATAAACAACCACGATAAGAGTCACACAACCATCATTCATGTGGTACACACACTTGTCACAATCTAATTGTTTGAGTCCAAAAATTTCTAGTCTCTCGTGCAACTTTTTGAACCACTGTCGGCCCGACTGCTTTAGGCCATATATGGACTTTTCGAGTGAACAAACTAGATGCTCCATTCCAGGGGTAATGAAACCGTCCGCCTGTTCCATATAGATCTGTTCGTCAAGATCTCCATTTATGTAGGCCATTACAACATCAAGCTGATACAAAGTAAGGCCTAACTCAGCTGCTAGGGCAGCAACTAGTCTTATTGAGCTAAGTCTTGCAACAGGTGAAAATGTTTCATGGAAATCAATCCCTGGGCGTTGGTTATAGCCCTTCGCTACCAACCGAGCTTTCCGGCGTTCGACATTACCGTCTGGCCCATACTTTGTTCTGAGTACCCACCGACAACCAATGACAGCTTTATCTTTTGGGCGTGGTTTCAATGTCCAGGCCTTGCTGTGTGTCAGAGCGTTGAACTCAGCTTCCATCGATTTCTGCCACTCAGCTGCATAAGGTCCTTCTAAGGCTTCTTGTACAGATGGATTTACTGCCTCTTCATACATCAAGCTCGCACTTTCAGGTTTTGGCGTAACCAGATTAAAATGTTTTGCTGGTCGTCCCGGCTTTCCTGTTTTAATCAATTTAGGTCGACCAGGCCCCCTCTTATTCTCAATCACTGTGCAGTCTTTGCTTAAATTTTCTGATTTGAGGTAATTCTCATTGACTTCAATAGGCCTATCAGGATCAATGGGATCACTTTCTTGAACTTTATCTACATGTCCATCAGCATTAGAAATAGGGTCTTTCACACTGTTATCAACATATAAGTAAGAAGGTTCAAAGTTCGCACACTCCTTTTGTTCATCCGAAACTTTGACAGTTTCAAAATTTTCCAAAAATTTTACATCTCGGCTTCTCAATATTTTTTGTTTTTCTGGGTCCCAAATTCGATACGCTTTCGATTCAGTAGAGTAACCCACAAAAATACCTGCCTTGGATCTTGGGTCAAACTTTCCTTTATTTGGGGCCTTATTCAGCATATATGCCTTGCAACCAAACGTCTTGAAATGTCCTATTTTTGGTTTTAGCCCGAACCAAATTTCATAAGGGGTTTGTTCTTCCAGCTGTTTTGATGGACATCTGTTTCTGATGTAAGCAGCTGTGGCAATCGCTTCGGCCCAAAAACTTGTTGGTAAGCCAGACTCCAACAGCATACATCTTGCCATCCCCACCAGCGTGAGATTCATGCGTTCAGCTTTGCCGTTCTGTTCTGGAGTTTCTGCTACGGTATGTTCTCTTCTTATCCCTGCGATGCGCATTTCTTCTGTGAACTCTTTTCCGCAGTACTCCAGGCCATTGTCTGTCCGCAAAGTTTTGATTTTCCTTTCGTGACGGTTTTCCGCTAATGCTTTGAATGTTTCAAAAGCCTTTTTCACGTCACTTTTATGTTTTAGAAAATGAACTTCTACCCAGTTAGATTTATCATCGATAAACGTTGCAAAATAAGAAGCACCACCATGAGATTTCACTCTCATTGGGCCACAAACATCTGAGTGCACTAATTCAAGTAATTTTTCACTCTTCGACTCAGACCTTTTTGGAAAAGGCGTAGCAACTTGCTTTCCTAAGATACAGGTTTCACATGTTGAAAATGTTTCCGATTTCTTAAAATTCATACCGCTAACCATGTCTTTCTGAACAAGTTTCTGCAAGTCATACGCATTTAAATGTCCATATCTTCTGTGCCACTTTTCAAGTTCACTAAGATTGCCTGCCTTACTCACGTTAGCTACATGTGTCGAACTCTCACTTTGCATGTAAGGTTCGATAAAATACAAATTTCCACGTTTACGAGCAGTTAACAACACTTCACCATTTTCGACAATTTCAGCATCATTTGCATTAAAACACACGCTTCGCCCTTTTTCAACAGTTTTTGAAATTGAAAATAAATTTGTCTTAAGTGTGGGTACAAAAAGAGTGTTTTCTAACCTCACTTTTACAAATTGGCCCTTTTTATTTGAAACATTCATTACTGCAGTTCCAATGCCTTCAATGTCAGTTGTTCTGTCATCCGCTAACCTAACCTTCTGACTTATGGTTGGCGTGAGTTCCAAAAAACTATTCTTGTCGCGGCACATGTGTGTTGTTGCTCCACTGTCAACACACCACACGTCATCTCTTCTCGTTAACTTCGCACAGAGAGTGCTCACTGAAGATGATGTCAATGTCACGATCTCTTCTGCTGCTGCATGGGTTTGCTCTGATGCCATCGAAACTTGCTTTTTATTCGCCATTTTTGTCCAGCAATCGGCTGCCTTGTGTCCCAATTTTTTACAATAGTTACACTTATATAACCGTTTTGATGCTTTAAAATTCCTATTTTGATTTTGCACACCACTTTGACCTTGGATCTGAAAAACTTTATTATTTTGATTTGTAGGTAGGCCTACACAGTTTTTATCCGGAGGTTTGTTTTTATTTAGACTTCGCCCTATGGAAGATTTTACATAGAAAGCGCCCGCACCATTTAAGTCTGCTTTCTTGTCCTGTCTTGCACTGAATTCTTCTAGAAGTTTTACTTTCAAAGACTCTGTGTCCGGTAGTTCATCTCTAGCTTCGATTGCACAACGAAAATTATCGTAGCTATCTGGCACACTGTATAATAACACGATGGTTAATAATTCTTCAGAAATGCGAATATCCATTTCATTGAGTTTGTCAACTGTGTTGAGAAAATTCGTGAGATGATCCGCCATGTTTTCTCCTTCTTGCATTTTTGTGAACAAGAGTTTTTTCAAAAGTGTAGCTTTTCTTGCAGGCCCTCTAGACTGGTAAACTAGTTCTAGTTTTTGCCAAACGTCTTGCGATGTTTCACAATGTCTTATGTGACAAAGTTCTGTAGGACTCACAGCTAAAATAATATCAGCTTTAGCTTTACGGTCGGCTTTGTCCCACGTGGCCGCGTGTCTAGCGGTATCAGCAATTGCTTCCGCGTCAGCACTTACAGCCGCTTTAGGCCTAGGATTAGTTCCATCGACGTATTCCCAGTGGTCGTTCTTAATTAAAATTGCTTCCATTTGTTGTCTCCATGTATCATAGTTTTCCTTTCCCAGCTTTTCTATATGCATCGAGAATACAGACATCTTGAATGAATGGATGTGATTTCAGGCGGCACTAACGATACTTATATTTATGTTACCCCTTTCCACTGCCCTATCACCTTAACAAATCAAATAGTCAATGTTTATCTTCTTCCAAAACGTTAATACAGCGTCCTGAACCCATAACCTGTTAGTTTTATTTATGAAAGAACAATAAACAATTAAAGAACAAAGAGCACATGCTCGCCACTCAGAGATATAGACCCGGAACTAACAAAGATGTTGCACAAGCCGCTTTGGTGACGTCATCAGAGGAGTGGCTTCATAAATCTAAAAGTAGAATAGTTACTAAACTCGTGTTTGTTATTATAGGCCTAGTTAAGAGAATGTTCATTTATTATACACAACAGTTTGATATTTACCACTACATTTAGCTTAGTTGAAAACATAAATTTTATCCCTTTCTGATCAAATTTCCCTAAGTTTCTTGTTTTATCATCAAATTATTTTTATTTTTATTGGAATGAATGGTAACATAGAAAAGACAAAAAATTATAAAAGCTGAAATAAACATAAGCCTAAATCAGTGTTGTTTTTTTTTCATGTTTCTCAGTTTACTCTCGCAAAACATTCCTATTAGAAAAGTGAAGACATATCAACTAAAACTAATTATTATTTAAAATATTGTTATGCCATTGACAAAGTGAATATTATTTAAACTAACTTTAAAATTTTCATTTAAACCCTTATAACAAAACCCATTATCTTTAACATAATAATTATGACTGAAGTAAACTTTTTTTTCTTGCTACTGCTTAATATATAACCATTTTAATTTTTAAAAGAAAATAAACCAAACAATTTGCATCCAAGATTGACCTGATTGTACCCAGCTCTAGTCAAAAATAATTTCCGTCAATTATCTTTAGTAAATATATTCTTTAATTTACAAGATAGTACTGGGAATAACGTCAGAAAAATTAATAGAAACCTCACCAGCTTTATTGTTGGTGCGTTTGTGCATCTTAATGGGCTGGTGAGCTGAGTTATGAATTTTATTTTCCGGTGTAGAGGTGTGCGAGTAGGCATTCCCACTTTTGAATAAACTCACAGTCTTATTCAAGTGTGAGAAAAAGAGAGTAGTATTTCTACTAGAAATATTTCAAGTTGAATTTTTTTTATTAAACATCCATGCATAATGAATACAAACAGTATTTTTAAATAATATTGTCCGTGTGTGTGTGTGTGTGTGTGTGTGTGTTCATGCGCGCATGACTATACAAATCCATTTTTTAAATCAGACCAAAGGTATTATTGAGGTACTGTAAGAGCATAATTATTTTAAGGTTTATTCTGGCAAGAGGTTAACCCACGCTTGTACATTTCCTTGGAAGTCAAGAGTGTTGGGTTGCCATCCTGCTGAGAATAGAATATATCTCATATAGATTGCATCCTGTCGAGGAGCGAGCACGGTGCCACTGATGGACCTTCCTGGCTTGTTGGACATCGAGATCAGCAAGTTTAAGTAATAGTACTAACACCTCGTTTAGTGATTGGTTGATTAAAAAGTAGGGACAAAGCTTAACCCCAGTTGAAGAGAAGCCATGTTGGTGCAAGAGAGTTGGTATCTAGCAATGACTGACTAAACCACAGAGGGAATAGAACGTGATCTGGGGGTCCCCGCCTCGCCCCCTCTGGAGGGTAGATCGCATGTCTATAGGAAGGTTTGCAAGTCCCACTACAGTGCATGCTCCCTCCTCACGTGAGATCTACTCGGTTACCTATATATTAGTTTAGTCATCTGAGTCAATTAATGAATATACATTATTGGACTAACATTCAAGTCTCACTCCCCATGAAACGCCCATTCCAACCCCTACCACTCGGGGTCCATCCCAACCATGTAATTCCCTACGGTACCACGGTAGTGTTGTAGGTAGGGTTGGTTACTGGGCGCCCAAATAAAATGGACGTTACAGTACTCTTTGTTATGCAATAATATCTTTGAATTGAATCTAACTAATTTAACTTGTAACTGTCCCAATAAAGTGTAAGATTTCAAGTACACGGGTCTTTTGAAATTTGTGAAAATTGTATAGTTTGAACAGTTACTACAAATTTTCAATTACCCACATATCCCTGATAAAAAGTAAAACAGCGATTGTGATGTGGTTTTGTTAGGCTTCCAACTGCGCTGGCAAACTGTTAGTGTTCCACTCTTCACTCCCCATTGCTGAGGCTCCAGGAAAGCTCAAGAACAGAGATGATAGGAAACTTCTCGGCACAGAAAAAGAGAAGACGGTTCTAGGTAAGTTTTAGCCAGCTCATCGTGTGCTTGTAAAACAATTTAAGAGCTTCATCGCTAACCAAATTCCTTAACATATTAATATAACAAATAGTTTGACTAAAATAAAAAATAAAAAATAACTCTAGTTGAGGGGCGTTGCACAAAATATATTTTGATGGGGTGAACAAGTGTTTTTTCCCAGTTCTAAGCATTTCTAATTCCCGAGTGCTGAATACAAGAATGGCAATGTTAAGAACGGGAGGCTCCTAGAACTTGTTTAAAATTTGGGGTGATAATTAAGCCATGAACCGAGCATCTTGGCAAGGTTATTTTTTTAATTTATTTATTTGTTCATACTGGGTTTTTAAAACTACAAGGTTTTTTCAGTGCATAAGGTAACTTTAACTATTATTTATTTCAGTTTACCTGCATCTGAGCTAAATATCCATTTAAGCTTAAATATATTTATTTAGATTTGCAGATATCATTCAAATCATGTATTTTAAATAAAAAAATTTAACTGACTTTATTACAGTGGTTTCCAACATTTTGTAGTTTTATGACCACAATTTTTCTCTCTGAAGCCATCGCAACCCTTGGATGAATTAAAAGTTTTATTAAAGGGTTTTTTCACTGTGTATTACTACCAGCCCAAACCATCTACACTTAACGACACCAGTGGGATGGGTAATATCTAGAGGAAATGTACCCTTATTTGCTTGGAGGGATATTAGGATAAACAACCCCTGGCCAGAATTAAAATCCTTACTTCACCTTCACCAACAAACCAAACCAAACCAAACGAGTGTGACATTAAACCTGCATGTATTTCGCATCTTTCTATAATCATTAAAATCCTTGAAAAAGTAAATATATTGCTAAAACCTCTATATTGTGCCCATCAAAAACATGTTGTGACCTCCAGGTTGGAAACTGCTGCTTTATTATAACACTTTTGGAACCAATATTTAACTAATTAGGTCCCCGAGATGTAAAATTCTCTCGTCACTTTATCAAAAAATTAGCAATTTGGCCTTGTTTATTTAAAAACTTTTTCAACTGTAAAATAAAGCAATAAAAAATGGAATTTGATATTTCTATAGTATTTTGATACCTGTCTACCAATGTTTTGCTTCAAAATCTCATGGAAGTTGCGTTAAAATGTTAATACTGGTATGTAAATAAACTATTCAAAGCTTATTGTAATTTAGCTTGTGACTGTTAAGGGGCTTCCCCTGGCATTTTATTAAATAACTTAGGGGCCTATGGCAAATTCGAAATCAGCACTTTAAACAACATGGTTATTCGAAATTTAACGCAAATCGAACACTAAATAACGAATTAAAAAAGTATCTAAAATTTTAAAATGTTAAAGGATGAAAAAACCCTATTTTTTGTATAATGTAATATACTTAATCAATAGAAAAATTATAAGAGTTGTAACAATGTAACACAGCCCTCTTACTCCTCTTTCTTCATTGTTGCTTTGAACCCATTCAAATTGCTTTCATGAAAGCCTATTTTAATAAACAATGAAAATAAGATACATCATTTCAATTCAAGCTAGTATGGATACTTACTAGAAATGTTGGTGTGTATTTCAGAAGTCAAACATTAACACTAACCTCAATGTCCTCATTTCATCAGTAAGAGCTTTTGATGAGAAAACAATAAAATGTTGCATAACATTCATTTTATTAATGCCTTCAAAATTAAGAAAGCCCTAATCAAGGCATTGCTTTTATAACATATTATGATAATTTGAATCATAAAACTTCAACAGTCTAGCAGCCATGAAAAGCACATCTAAAAAACACTAAACCATAAACAAAACATTGTCTGACAATGCTGCCATTTAAATTTTGCTACTGGGCAGCTTATATTCTCTCATGATTCGTTTCCAAACCGCATTCGGCATACATTCACCGGCCATTTTCTCTGCCTACTGACAAGGGCGTTACTAGACTACTTGATTAACTAAGCTTTTTACAATTTACTACCGAAGGAATTTCCTTTCAATGTTTGATAATTTTTGAAGTTGGGATATTTGTAGAGTAGGGATCAACAATTGGGAAATTTTAAATTTGTCTGTACAAGTCTGTGGTTAAGGACTTTCATAATAGAAAGTAATGGGGTACAGGATAAGCCTACAATTCACCAACTTCAGATCTCAAATCTCACAAAATTTCTAATATATCAAGCTTTCAACCAACATTAGGGGGTGACACCCACCCTACCCTTGCTGTGCCACCCTTGCTCTCTTGCTTTTCGATTAATTTCTAATTTCTTTTTTACCTTTGTTTTGATTTTTAAATATTAAGGGGTGGGTCGAATCCACTATATTAAAAATCCAAATCTCAAATCCAAATCTGCATTTTATTTTTGAATCTCAATTTGAATCTCAATTTGAATCTGCAATTTACCTTTGAATCCGGATCCAAATCTTATAAAATAGAAATAGTAACTAAATGTTGATATTATTTCGTATAATCCATTCATCATAACATTCATACATTCGGTTAAGTGTTAAATTACTGGTCTGGGTTCTGGTTGTTAATTCATCCTATAGTTATATAGAGATGGGTCGAATCCACTATTTCTCGAATCCGAATCTACATTTTATTTTCAAATCTCGAATATTGAATCTGAATCCTAGCAAATTTTTAGAAACTTCAATGATTTACAAATAGACCTACAATTCACAATATAGGCCTAAACTGTAAATTAAGATTTAAATCAATAATGTTTTCAATTTCAAACAACCCCAACCACCCCTCGCAAAATACTGGTTAAATCCAGCCAAATTAAGCAATATAGACTCATATTATGGTTTATAAATTAAATCAATCAAAATTTGAGTGTATTTTAGATATTTTTGAAAGTGTTGATAGAATGAGTTAAGTTTCTAAAAAAAAACATGTGAAATATACAATTAGATTAGGCCTAGTTACCTGTTGATAAACTTTAATAATTATTGATGAACTATAATTTATTTTAACAATAAAGTAAAAATAAAAATACAAATAGATTTTTTCATAAAGACTAAAACAACATGCTTAACAATTAAACATACATTGGAAATAGTGAACTCAATAATGTCTACATATGAATTATTATTTTCTTTTTTTATATCTATTATCTATCTTCAAATAAAAAACAAGAAATATATTTGATTCTTGTGATACACTGATTTCTGAGACTACATTCTATTTAATAGTTTTGACTCTTGCAATATGTTCATTCCTAATTTATTAGGCAAGACTGCGTTTGAGTATATTTACAATTACTTCAATAACATATTTTTTTTAAATAATAAACTCTTAGTCAAAATCTATTTAAAAACAAATTATGAATTAGCAAGTTGTTATTTGATTCTTAAAACTTGATAGCACTAACTATATGATCATATTACATGAATCAATTCTAAACAAACAATCGATATACAATTCTTAGACCGGTAGGAATAAATAATCAGTTTTATCGGTGTCTAACTGTTGACATTTATTTTTCATGAAACCCCCAAAAAAATATCTAACTTAAGAAACATATAAAATAAATTGGGCTTCTTTGCTTAGTTGTAGATCATTAAAACCAGTTGGGTAGTAAGAATTAAGTCATGTTTATTTAATCATCACTCTGGCCGCTGGCAAGTAAACATATAACATCATGGCAGCTGACTTTGTACCGTGTGTAATGTGTTATTTCTCTTAAAAAAGCCGTGATTTGTTTTATTTATTTCGAGTTTATTTGTAATTCTAGTTTTGATTTTCAGTTTTTGAAGAGCTCTATTGGCTCCATTAAAATATTTACAAGATTGTTCGTGAGGCGAAAGTTTCAGAAGTAAGCATGCGCTGAAATGGTCAAGTCCAAGTTTCCTATAAGGCTGGAAGGGTAGGGTATTAGACACTTTAAATTTTTTACACCTAACTATTTTTTTAAAAATTAATCTTTATTTCTTTTATCGGAGGCCTACCCTAGTAATTTTGAATTCAAAATATTATGCTTTACTTGTGAGGTGAAAGATTCGACCATCGAATCCAATAAAACACCAATCCTCGAATCTTAAATACTTGTCAGGATTCGCTGGATTTGAAGAATCAAGTGGCCCATCCCTAATTATAATTGATTCTGAGCCACCAATAAGCAGTATTAGAGTTCTAGAACAAATTTAACAAGAATAATTGCAAAAAAAATTAAGGATTTGAGTCTCAAATCTTCAAATATCATCAAGATTCAAGGGCCCATTTCTATTAAATATAAAATGAATTAAGACATCTAAAGCTGTCCCAAATACTCACATCAACATATTTAAGAGGCCAATAAATACCTGCAAGGATGTTCTGTTTTATAGAGCCCAAGAAAACAATTATTGAAGATTGAAGTAAAATTTTACAATTTAGTATTTACATATATTTTTTATCAAATTAATTATATAAAATTAGAAAAAAAAAATGAGCAAAAATAAAAGTAAAAACACTTAAATTTACAAATATGTCAATGACATGTGGCATATTCTTCAGAAGGTATCAGACTGAACAGGCCTCAGTTATACCAACTTTGTTATTGAAAGATGAAGACTTCTCTGGCAGACTTAGACGTTCTCTTTAAGTCGTGATGTTATATGTGGATGGCAGGAAGTGTTAGTGTTGCAACAGAGTTTGAATTTGCTCTAGTTAAGGGAAATACAGTCTAACTTGGTTATAACTGCCTCGGTTATTCCGTCAACTCAGGTGTAGTGTCATTTTTTCAGCAGTCCGGTCAAACTATCATCTATCAACGCTATAAAAAACCTTGGTTTTAGTGTCACTGCCTCTCGGTTGTAGCATCAAAAACTTCTTAGATATTTTACTTCAAATTGTATTTAACTGCACATATATGTAAAAAAAAACTGCAAAAAAATTGTCAATTTCTCAGAGGTCTATTTTATAGCAAGCTGGGAGTGTACTGGTTATATAATATTCTGGTCTAATTGTTACATTACTCCTCACTGGACTAATTTGGTAATGTGACAAACAAGGTAAAATATAAATGGAATAGTTTAACAATTAATAAATTTATTGAAACAGAAATAATAAGAATTAGGTTTACAACAATGTTACAAGATTACAAGTTTGAAACTTGTTTCAATTAATAAGACTTTGCGGTACTGCCAGAGCATTCAATAGTACAAATAATACTAATTGGAATTACACTAAAAGCAACACAAAAAACAATAGGAGTCAAAAGAATCAAAGACAAAGGGTATTATTTACGCGGACCCCATTATGACACGAGCGGAGTTCCGCGGTTTGCTCACCCAAGCTAATACTGTACGTGAAGTGTGACTACTTGACCAACTAAAAACATAGATCTCTATTAACCCAACTGTGCTTTGGAAAACAGGACAGGTTGTAGCCATACAAATATTAAACAGATGCACATGACGTCCATGGCGTCATGAGAAACATTGACTCTGAATAAATAAATGGAGCTTGTGGAGGTTAGCAAGTCTTTGACTATGACCCTACTACATTCAAAGCCAAAGGTTCATAATGTAAAGCCTGTATCATAAGGATACAGAGAAACATAGTCGCTAGGATTGATACACTAACTCTAATACTAGTCAAAATTAGACTTGTCTTTCAGAGGACACAATATTTAACCAATTAAATAAATCTTTTTAATTTGAAAGTCTACAAGACTTGAAATGGTTTAACTGTCAATTCGACATAATATAAAACTATCAAACAAAATGAGAGTCACCTTCGACTATAGACACAGAACATACAGAATATCAAACATGCCTAGGTAGACATTGCCTAGTTTTTTTTAACAAAAACTAGACTCTAAGTCATAAGGACTTAACGATGTTGACAGGATACTTAAGCAATTGAAGTATATCCTGGCCAGCGCGGTGGCGGATCTGACGGCCAACACCCCATGGTCGCCGTTTCCTTCGTTGAGTAACGTTGTACAGGTTCCCTCCTTCGACGCTGGGTTGTAGTAGTTTGGGTATAATGTGAACCTGAGAAGCAGCCTTTATATACTTTTTAAATCTGACTTGAACGGAACAAAACAAAAAGTGTGATAAACTCAGAAATATAGAAAAGGAGATAGATGAACGAAGGCGGGGTGAAAGGAAAATGAAGCAGGAAGAGCCGCTTGCGGGGAAGGGGGAAAACATGGTTCCTTGGACTGCCGCTAGTCTTCTCTGACGGGAAGTGGGTCACTAAGTCGAGTTCATTCTATACTTCTTTCTTGATCAGGTGTTGTAAATGAAAGCATGTTAGGCCGCCATCATTGAATAATTTTTCTTGTCTAACACGTGGCGAACAAATCCAAGAACATCTTGAAATGGTGAGTAGATACCAAAGCATCTTCTATTTAAATATATCCGCTTTGATTATATTCTTTAGGCTCAGCTATTATTTTTATGAGAATTTGGAATATAGACGTCCTTTACAATATTTTCTTGTAGGCAGCATGGCAAATCTATGTGGATCTATCCAACATCATCCAATGGCAAAGGGTATGCGCTAAAGTATTTTAGTCATAAATATGATAATGTTAATCCTCTTCTTTGATATCTGCTACAGTATTTATCAAAAGGCAATATTTTTCGAACAACCACGTGCTTCAATTTAGGGAGACACGTGATTGTATATGACTTCATCTGGTCAGGGAAAATAAACTTTTGAGGTAGATTACTTTCAAATATGTTAATATTACTTCTTTCTTTTTGTTTCTGTTGTTGTAAATAATTAAAATATTGATATTCAATTGTAGCTGTCCAATCTGCCTGATTGACATGCTACATAATAATAGACTGAATGGTAAAACAAAGTCAGGGAGAGGGCTGCAAAATCATTGTGGGCGCTTCAAGGTCAAAATGAAGACAGGACTAACTAAACCTCCTTCATTGTCACTGAGCTGGCTGGAACTGTCTTGTGTGCACGTCTAAGCTCATAGCCAAGGTTTTTTGTTTTTTGTTTTTATAAGTTCAACGTTAGTTTTGGTTGTCATTGTTTAGTAATTTGGTAGTAATTATACGTACATTCAGAGAGACATATGCCGATGTGTTGAATTCAGTACCAAACAACATGACAGAAAGAATTTACAGAAAGGAGGGCTCAAAAGAGAATTACAAATTACTACTGGGAACAGGCCTAAATGTAAGCTATGTAAATACAGTACTATTTTATCTTAATATTTTTCATTTTTAAATTAAATGCAATTTGAAATTTGTTAAATGTCCTTCCTTACAAGCTTTTAATAGTGTTCTGTTGGTACCTCTTTTATAACGTCTCACTGACGGAACATCAAAATTGGTTTTACCCCTTCGATAACACTAAAAAAGTTCGACTGGATTGGTCAACTACTCCATAAATATAACTTTGTTGCAACACTAACATGACAATTATAACTCCACTAACCCTTCCTATGTCGTTTACAGAATATTCTGCCATTACCTAGTGCGCTTCACGTGTCCTTAACGGAATATTCCACAATCACTCATATTTTTCTCTAAGTTCCAGAATATTTCGTAGATGGTAGACTGCAACTGGAATAAAAGTATATTATAGTGTGTGAATTCGGAACTACATCAAAGCATTACGTAAACAATGCTAGGTGTTTTCAGATTGTTTTGACAACACCCTAACCGTTTCAATAGTAAGTAAACCATGGAGATGGCAAGAGTGTGGGGGTTTATTGCCAAATATAAAATATGACAGTGATATTAGTGATTTTCCAACAAGTGAGGAAAATGAAGGTGATGATTTTGAAGATATATTATCTATGAATTTATAGCGGGGGAGAATTCAATACATATTGCATGTGAACATCCAGAAGCACAATGACAGGAAACTTATGTCCCTCAAGACATACAGAGAAAGTCCTGCAATTTATTTTGGTAAAACATGCAAAGCTAAGCATTTCCTTCATCCAGTAGACTGTTTTGAAGCCTACCATAACAATAAAATATTCTAAATAGAATCCAAAGTGGACAGTGTGTATATTGACTTTGTTTAGAATTGTATGTTCATATCAGTGATACAAATTTCAACAATGTCAGATATCCAAAAGAATGGAACTTTGGAACTTCCCAAGGCAAGCCATAATGACTGAAATATATAAAATGTCTGTGTTTTTTCACTTCCCCATAAGTAAAGTAATAATAATCTATTTGATAAAAAAAATTTTTGTGATTTTGGTTGACAAAATTGAGTATGTAAAAAAGCTTGTTTTTTAGTTTGACACTGGAAGGGTTAAGTCAAGAAAATCTAATCAAATCACTAAAAAGTGGCTTTATTTTTAAGTCAGAGCCAAATATAGAATTGGGTTATGTTTGAATTTACTTATGTTTTGGAGCTAAATATTGAGGTATTAAAAAAACATTTTCAGTTCTTTCACTACAATTCACGGATGAGTTCATTCATTTTATCCTTGAATCTATTTATATGGTGTATTTTTGTCTGTAGCCTTGGAATATGAAACTCCATATCTCAATACTGTTGATTATAACAGGCACAGAATTGTTATTAATAATACTTTAGACAGATTGTGGGATTTGCATCAGCTTAAAATCCTATTGATGTTTTTTTTTCTAGTATGGTTTGATTTGAGCTATCAAATACTATAAAATTCATATATATGTATATAATCAAAGCTTTGCGAACCTCTAGCTATTTAACATTATCATTATTTCATATAGAAAATGAAATAATTTACTTTAATCAGTTTGATTTTTCATATTTTGAACCAGTTTATTTTCTAGCCGATATTGTCAACTTTCAGGTCCACAATCATATTTAAATGTGAATTGTGTTTTATGGGCTCAAATGAACATGTAACACAATCTCAGGCAAGAATGTGTTAGTGATCCAGTGTGTTTGCTGTGTTTCAGTGCCCCAGGTTAACACATACAATAACCTTGGCCAAGAATGTGTTGGAGCGGGTGTTGGTGTGGATCTGTTCATGTTCAACAACTCTTATATTGATCTGGCAACTATAGGCCAAGTGGCTCGTCTCACAGGAGGAGAGGTCTACAAATACACATACTTCCAGGTTGGTGATTGTGAGAACTTTCACATTCTATAATAATCAATGACTCATCTCACAGAATGTGTAATATTGGCTGCAGGGCTACCTTAGATAATGTGTGATATCTAGCCAATACTGGTCAAGGAGCTACCTTAGATAATGTGTGATATCTAGCTAATACTGGTCAAGGAGCTACCTTAGAGAATATGTTATATCTGACTATTATTGACTAAGGAGCTACCTTAGGGAATGTTTGATATCTAGCTAATATTGGCTAAGGAGCTACCTTAGGGAATGTGTGATATCTAGCTAATATTGGCTAAGGAGCTACCTTAGATAATGTGTGATATCTAGCTAATATTGGCTAAGGAGCTACCTTAGGGAATGTGTGATATCTAGCTAATATTGGCTAAGGAGCTACCTTAGGGAATGTTTGATATCTGACTAATATTGACTAAGGAGCTACCTTAGGGAATGTTTGATATCTGACTAATATTGGCTAAGGAGCTACCTTAGGGAATGTGTGACATCTAGCTAATATTTGCTCTAGAGCTACTTTGAATAATTTAAGGTGGGGTCTTAGAGCACACTAGTTAAAATCTGTGTTTTTGCCGTTTGTATAGCAAAATAGATTTTTGACCAAAATAAATCAATTATTGCTTCTATACAAACATAAAGCTTAATTTTCTTCATATGGTGATATCAACAATCGTTGAATATCTATCTTGAGCATAGCGGCATTAGATGAAAAACTTATTAAATGAAGAGAAAAAGTTATCATTAAATTCCTTGACAAATATTCAATGACTGTTGGGGTTATCATGTTGTCGCTTTTCCCCTAGCCATACTCGTAGTCTTGTGGTTAGGTTTGTCACAAGCATACCTTGGTAGCTAGGTGGGGGATGGGTGTATGGTGAAGGTTCATTCTACAATTTGTGGTCTTGCTGAAGAATTGTGGCAAAGTCCCAATTCATGTACTCTCAAGGAATGAGATTGAAGTAAATTAATATTTCAAGAGTGAACTGGAACACTTTTAATTCCAGGGACCAATGTGTAGATTGAGGAGGAGGTGGTTGTCTAGGATAGACAGTAGGTCTCTGTGCGTACTCATATTCCGAGCTTGTCGCTTAAGCTCAATATTGAGATCAAAAGTTTTGTAGGATCGTCATTTTCAAGCTTACTTAGTAATAAATTTTTAAAATACAATAGTAAGCATAGTCTACTTAATTGAGATAATATCAGCATTTCCACATACAAATCATTTGATTACTTAACAAATTTTTAAAATGTAATTTCAATATTCACATTAATAACGTAATAAAACTTTAAAACCACTTTCCACGGGTAGATTTATTTAATATTTTCGTCCATTTTGAATTATACTTAATTGAAGTTTTATACTTGTATTGCCATGACGAAACAATGAAAATAAAAATAGCAAAGAAGATTTACTAAATAATTGAATTATTCTTTTTACTATTGACCTGGTCCATTTCTAAAATAATAATTTATGTTAAATTAACAATATATTATCAAGAATATATTGTATTAAATGTTTTAAAACTTAAAATTTTTAAAACTCGTATTAAATAATAGGTTTAGCTACAAAACTCGCTTTAGTTTAGTTACTATTTAGTTATAGAAGTATGTTGGTTAACCTGTTTAAAATCAATGTTGATCTTGCTTATTGCAATACATATTTTTACCAAACTTATCACATTTAAATTAAAAAAGCCTTTACTATTTGATATTGTTTGCTAGAAAGTAGAGATGGGTCAAATCCACTATTTCTCGAATCTGACTCCTAGCACATAATTAGAAAGTTTAACGATTTACAAATATACCTACATTACACAATATAAGCCTAAACTGTAAATTAAGATTTATTTAAATCATGCTTTCAATTTTAATCAACCCCAGCCACCCCTCAAAAAATACAGGTTAAAATCCAGCCAAATTAAACAATCTAGACTCATATTGTTCGGAAATCAAATCAATCAAAATTTGAGTGTCTTTTAGTTATTTTTAAAAGTATTGATAGAATGAGTTAAGTTTCTAAAAAAAACATGTTAAATAAACAAACAGACTAGGCCTAGCTACCTTTTGATCATTTTTAATCACCATTGAAGGATTATAATTTATTTTAATAAGAAAGCAAAAATAAAAATATAAACAGATTTTTTTAATAAAGACTAAAACAACATGCTTAGCAATTAAACTTACATTGGAAATTGTGAAATCAATAATGACTAAGGATGTTTTATTATTCTTTTCTTATATGTCTATTATCTATCTTTACTTAGAAAACAAGAAATATATTGATTATTGCAATATATCAATTTCTGAGAATACATTCTATTTAAAACTAGAACATATTTTTGACTCTTGCCATACCTTGATTCCCATTTTATTAGGCAGGATTAAGTTTGAATATTTTTACAATCACTTCAATAACATATTTAAAAAAATAATAAACTCTTAGTTAAAATCAATTTAAAATAAATTATGAATTAACAGGTCGTTATTTGATTCTTAAAACTCGATAACGCTTACTAAGTGATCAGATTACCTGAATCGATTCCAAACAAACAATCAATATACAATACGTAGGCCGGTAGGCATAAATAAACAGTTTTATAGGTGTCTTAACTGTTGACATTATTTATTTTTCATGAAACACACCAAAATAGCTAACTTAAAGATTGTTATGTGCAATAAATTGGGTCTCTTTGCATAGTTGTAGATAATTAAAACCAGTTTGTTAGTAAGAATTAACAGTTGTGTTTAATTATTATTCTGGCGAGTAAACATAATATACGTTATGGTGGTCAACTTTGTATCGTGTGTAATGTGTTCTTATTTCTGTTAAAAAAACAGCCTTAATTTGTTTGATTTATTTTGAGTTTATTTGCAATTCTAGTTTTGAAGGGTTTTAATATGTTCATTAAATATTTACAAGATTGTTCGTGAGGTAAAAGTTTCAGAAGTAAGCATGTGCTGAATCGTTCGAGTCCAAGTTTTCCATAAAGGTGGGAGGTAAGATTTTCCACACCTATCTATTTTTTTTAATAATAATGATTTTTTCATGTTAATCTCTCTTGTCCAACAAAATAAAAATTACGGGTTTAGTTGTGCTTTTCAAGTAGGCCTAATTAAATGATTTTGAATTCAAAATAATATACTTTGCTTATGAGGGGAAAGATTCGACCATTGAATCCAGTAAAATACCGAATCCTTGAATCTTGAATACTTGTCAGGAAAAAGTAATATTCCTGAACTATTATTTTTTTACATAAAAATAATGCAAATTTATTCAACATTTACACCCTACTTACATAAAGCATCTAAAAGCTCTAAATCAGTTTCTATTCTAATTTAAATGAGCGCGCGTCCCTTTTTCCCCTATGCTTCCCATGTTAAACCGGCGGCCAGTTGCCATACTACACCATACAGCGGCTCAATCCGTCTCTCTGTGAGAGGGGGCGTGGCGTGCTTCACTTTCTCGCAATGCTACAGCTTAGGGATGTTCTCTCCATAAATATAATAACTCCATGGTCTCTGTACAAATAACTTTTAACAATCAATGTGTTATAAGCCTAGCTCCAAGTTAAAACCTATTTCATAAGTTACAAGGGTGACAAATTATTACCTTGTAAGAAAGATCTTAGTTAAATTACTTATCCTAGTTAAATAATTGATTATTTGCAAGACATGCTATTTTACAATGAAAAAAATGACAATACAGATATAAAGTAGGACGCTAGTTCACATGGATGTATTCTTGAACAGTTGTTTGGCCGCAGGTCTTGATGGCCCGCTGCCTCTAGGATGAACCAGCTCTAGGATCTGATTGGTAGACAAGGGATCACTGTGGAGAAAATTAAACTATATGTTTTTACTGAAGAAATATATTTATTTTTACCATATAAAAACTGCAAAAAAAGTAAAACAATGGTCTTTTTTTTCTAGCTTTCTTTTCCACCCCACCTTAATGGCCTGAAGGTTTGTTGTGCTGACCACATGACACCCTCTATCTGTAAGTTGGCACTATCTTTGCCAACATATTGCAGTCTGTTGCCATGGAGTTTGGAGATGTTTAACTAGTATCCCATTTAGTTAATTAAGTAGACTGTATTCATTTTATTGCTATTTAGTTTGTTTTTGTTTATTTAGGCTGATTTAGATGGGGACCGCCTGATCTCTGACATCAAACGCAATGTGAGTCGGCCAATAGCGTTTGATGCCATCATGAGAGTGCGGACATCCACCGGCGTGAGAGCCACGGACTTCTACGGTCACTTCTTCATGTCCAACACAACTGACATGGAACTGGGCACCATTGATTGTGACAAGGTGACTCCTCTTTCTCTTACACACACACACACACACACACACACACACACACACACACACACACTTGTTGGAAAATATACAGGCCCATAAAGGTGTGCAAAGCGTTGAAAACTTCAACTTCCTTTCATGGATTCATTTGTTCCTTTGACCTCGATTTAAAAGTAAAATTCCGGATTTGACATTTAAGGAGCTTCCCCAAAAATAATAGTTTAAAGTTAAAACATAGTTTTATGTTTTTTTAACTTTCTATTGCTCTTTTTGTCACAAATTAGTGGTAGTGTAAAAAAATTAATCTGGAATAATTATATTGCATTTTATGATAAAAACTTAATTTATCATTTTAAGACTAAATATCTAGTTATGTTTAAAATATAGCATTTCGTAAACTATATTTAATATTCCAACTAAAGTAGTTATTCAAAGTATTATATTTTTATCCAACATTTAACATTTTTAAAACCCGCCTCGGTGGCGTAGTTGGCTAATGCGTTAGTCGTGTTGAGCTCGACTGCTGAGGATGGGGAGATTGAGGTTCGAATCTCGGTCGGGTGAACTTTTTTTTTCTTCCCTAGATGGTTTTTCACTCTCCCTCCACGCAAATGCAGGTTCACTTCCTCTCATTCAACCTTCCCAATTCCTAATCCATTAGCCTTATTAGTACTTAAAGCGTTTAACCCAAACGGGTAGTAAGATGCGGTGCTAAATAATAATAATAGTAATAACATTTTTTAAATATTGTAATTTCAATTGAGTTTTCAGAATATCTTATATAATTCGCTTCAACTTTGCTTTGAATGAAAAAGTGAACTTTACACAACCCTTAAAGGTTAAAATAAAATTTTAACTCAAATGTGAAGCAAGTTATTTTTAAAATGTGTACACTAAAGATTTGATCCAAAAAAATCTAGGCTTCAAAGTTCACAATTTAAAACACAACATAACATCCTCCCGGCTGACAAAGGATCTACCATGGTGATCTTTAACAAATCCACCTATATCACAAAAACAAGACAACTTGCAAATGGTCGACTCTCATCTTCAACCCCTGGTCCAACAACTTCCCTCGCACATAAAGGACACAAACTATGTTCTCAACTGCTTACAAACAAAATATGCACCATTGCATACTTTTTCCCCATTGATGTCAATTCGTTTTACACCAACATACTCCACACCCAAGGACTTTCTGCCATGGAAAATTTCCTGAAGAAATAATACTTTTTCATTAATGTCTCTTCATATGAAATATATATATTTCCTAAAATTCAAAACAGTGTGCAGCTGTGGAAGTTTGAAAAAGTGGGAAGTATAAAAGTGTAGAAAGAAAATGGATACGTTGTTTGCTTATATCTAGGCCTAACCTAACTATCCTTTCAGTTTGGCTTTTTTAACTATCACTTTACATTAATCTAGAGTGGTTTTACACTTTCTTGATAAAAAGTTAATAGAACTGGCATTTTAATAAGCTTATATTTCCCCAAAATATGCTTTAGTAACTTAATTTACCATATATGAAAACATAAGAATCATAAACAATTAGAAATATGAAGTGTTTCATATTTAGTTTATTATTCCTTAGTGTAATTGTGCATTATCATGTCTTCTGTTCTATTTCCATTCCTCTATGCGCAGTTGCATGTGCGCATTGTACAGGATCGTTTTATACATTATTTTATTGAGAAATTTATTTCACTTCAACTTTTAATACTTATAAAAGTTGATGCTGATACTTTCAAATTAAAAATAACATGACTAAAATAATATTTCTAGCAAACAACATGAAATAGTAAATGCTTTATTAATTTAAATGTAGTAAGTTTGGTAAAATATGTATTGATTTTAAACGGGTTAACCAACATAATTCTATAACTAAATAGTAACTAAACTAGAGCTAGTTAGCTAAACGTATTAATTATTACAAGTTTTGAATATCTTATGTTTGAAAACATTTAATATAAGATATCTTTGGTATTACATTTTAATTTAACATAAATTATTATTATAGAAAGGGACCAGGTAAAATTAGTAAACAACTTGTGAATGTGGGGAATACCAGGCCTTCACCGTGGTTCGGATCCCACGTTAAACTGTAGGTCCTCCATTTCATCTCACAATCACCCTACCATTACACATTAGCGTAAGTGCATATAAGCCGAACGGTTAGTAAGACGCGGTGATAATAATAATAAAATTAGTAAAAAGAATCGTTCAATTATTTAATAATCTTCTTAGCTATTTTTATTTTCATTGCATTGTCATGGCAATACAAGTGAACAATTTCAATCAAGTATAATTCAAAATGGACAAAAATATTGAATAAATTTATTGCTTGAAAGTGATTTTGAAGCTCTATTACGTTATTAATGTTAAAATTGAAATTAATTTTTAACAATTTGTCAAGTAACCGAATGATTTATAATTGGAAATGATGATATTATCTCAATTAAATAGACTATGCTTACTATTGCGTTTTAAAAATTGATTATTAAGTACATCAAGTAGACGCTCATAAATGACAGGCCTACAAAACTTTCAATGTCGAGCTCAAGTTTAAGCAACAAGCTCGAGTTTAAGCTCGAAATACGATTACTCGCAGAGCCCTACTTTTCCCCGCCTTTTTAGTATAATCTGCTCACCTCGTGCTTGAAAAGAACAATTTCTGCTTCCTGGACCACACTACCATAAAATCCAAGGGGTGGCAATGAGTACACATATGGCCCCCCCCTACACTAACCTTTTCATGGGAAAACTAAATACCAACTTTTTGCAATCTGAACCCCTGCAGCCGCTTTGTTGGATTAGATTTATTCACCATATATTCATAATTTGAACAGATTCTTAAACTAGTCTATTACAATTCCTGACCAGTTTAAATAACCATAGAACTTGGAACGTTTCACAACACCATTCCTGGATCTAAAACTGAACCTTCATGAGGGAACATAAACACCACAGTCTACATCAAAGCCACCAACCATCAACAGTACCTCAATTTCCAAAGCAACCATCCTCTTCATGTAAAATTCTCTCTACCTAAATCTATAGCCTAGCTACCAGAGTCAAACATATATGTTCTGAGGAAGAAGACCTTAACGTCAACAACTCTTCCAGGATTTCACAGCTCGAGGATACCCTAAACACATAGTCAATTGTCAAACACAGCACTATCCAATCAAGAAACAATCTTCCAATGACATACTGCTCTCAACCCAGTATTATGATAGACTAGACAAACTCAGATTTATCCTGAACACAGGCTACAATATCCAAACCTCATCACCTCTCACACAAAATCTTCTCAACGGTGCTCCAAGAATCACATTCATTCGACCCCTAATCTCCACAACATTCTCATTTACCCTAAATTGCCTGACCCAGCCACAAACAACAAGCAACATCAGTCGAATGGTTTCTACCCTTGCAACAAACTGAGATATAGTACCTGCTAAATTCACCAACCTTCCACCTCATTCAACAGCAGACTTACACAAGTGGAATACCCTATGAAATGAATGGTCACCGTTTTGATACCAACCACGACGACCCAGGAGCACTTCATGCCCAAACACATAATTCAGATTCTTGCTCATGTTATAGTACTATAATTACATGAGTCCTTCCCAATAGTTGCAATGCTTCTCAACTTCATAAGTGGAAACTTGCTCACCAATATATGACCAAATCCAGGCACCTTCCTAGTCTTAACCTAAGATAACCTTTCCTTCTTTTCTTCCAAGCAGGTCTACTCACACCATTCATTAATTTCTATATAAATAATAACAGATAATTTAAATTTACAAATACAACACACTATTTATTTACCAGGAGTAAAGACACAGGTTTGTACAGGCAGCTGCAGAATCCAAGTCTAAACTTTTTTTTTAAATCAAGAAACAGGCAACAACAGAATCTACGGGACCATGGTCAACGTCTCGCCACGCGCTCCCATAGTCCATTTTGTGTTTTATTGTGTTTTAGTTGTGAACTTTGAGGCCTACAGTTGTCTGGCAAGTGTGTAGGCCTTAGCCTTCCAATCTCCATTTCATTGTTTAATCTAAGATAGCTGTTTTGCACCTTTGATTTGATCAAAAAGTAAGTCTCATCCCAAGCCCAACCAAGAACAAAATTTTTGTTAGAGGGAGCTACTTTTTTTTTCTACGTGTCATGTTGTATGTACTCCAGGGTGTTGCACTAGAGATAAAACATGATGACAAGCTGACAGAGGAAGATGGAGTCTACGTTCAGGTAGCACTTCTCTATACCTCCTGTGGAGGACAGCGACGTCTCCGCGTCATCAACCTGGGCCTTAAGACATGCTCACAAATGGCCGATCTTTATCGCAGCTGTGATCTAGACACAGTTGTCAATTTCTTTTCAAAACAAGGTGACTTTACAAATGTATCAATAGCTCAAATTAAGTAATTGTTTGTAAATTGTAATAATCTTTAGGTAGCAGTATACTCCTGTTCATAGAGTTGCATCTCATAAATAATAATTACAGTTGAAAGATGAATCCTATGTTCAATTATCTTGTCCGCCAGTAATTTTCGACTGTATTTAATTCAACCTTCATAGTTTAAACATGCCATACATTAAGGGAAATTGTAACTAAGTGCATTCTATTTAGGGTTGTGTTGTGTCGTTAGGTTGTTTGACCTTTGTCTGGCCTAACTTCACACTGATACAAATTAAATTCAACTGATGAAGGGTTTTTGAGCCTAAAATCATCTTATATGCTCTTCAGGGTGCCCACTTATCGGGAAAACGGAAATTATACTTTGTGTGCATAGAGGAACAAAACGCAGGAAAAATAATCTAACCGTATGTCAGGAATTTGAAGGCGAAGACCTCTCTAAATAGCATCTAGGAGCATAAAAATGTCAAACATTTTCTGGGGATTGAACACGTCAAATATCTTTTAGAAGTATATAATGAAGAGAAAAAAAAGATTAGGACAGTTCTAAATAGCTTTTATGGAAATACAAATTCCAATAATCATATGGGGGAAGATAATTTCAATTAAATTGAAGAGGATTCTAATTTTCAAAATGTTTCACATGGGGAACTTCTTAAAATAGCTTCTTTGGGAATTCAACTTTTGTACATTTTCCCGGACACGTCTTTGACTTAAAGGACAGTTATTTTATTTTAACCTCTTCTGCTCCCCCTCTACACAAATAAGGCTCCACCGCCCCCCGGGTGTACCACATTTGTATACATACTACTGTTTTTTAACTTGCACACACTCTACTTGTGACTGAACCCACATCACCAGTGGAGTAATCCAGACCTTAAAAAAAGTTCCCTGAGGATGTAGATTAATTACATGGATATATATATATATATATCCATGTAATTAATATATATAATTAATATATATATAATTTAATATATCCATGTAATCCATGTAATTAATATATATTATTAATATATATATATATATATCCATGTAATTAATATATATAGATTAATTACATGGATATATATATATATATATCCATGTAATTAATCTTTTGGGAGACTTGCTTCCTGCTTTTTATATATATATATATATATATAACCAGTGGAATAATCCAGACCTTTAAAACAGTATATAAAAAGCAAGAAGCAAGTCTCCCAAAAGAATATGGTTAGGATTTATTTTACTACTTTATAACAAAGAGCCATCTTGAAGTAAGTTAAATATCTTAAGATATGAGTGAGTTTGTTAGTGCTATGAATTGTGTACAGCTCCCTTCAATAGTCTCCTAACATAGGCATTGAGTAGAAACACTTGCCCTAGCACTAGAATTTGGTGGTGTGTTCACCACACCTTTTACAAAACAATCAGGAAAACCAGGGATTATGCTATAATTTTATTTTGGAGTTTTATTGGCCCTCATGAAGGTGCACCAAACAAACTCAGAAGTGTTTCATTTACTGTGAAAAATAATTAAGATTATTTACGCCGATTTGGTGGCTGCATGGTCTAAGGCATCATTCTCACAGTAGACTAGACTACCATAAATTGGGAGATTGAGGTTTGAATCTTGGTTGGGTGTACTGAGGGTAGTTTTTCTAAAATTGTTTTCCACTCTTTCTGCACATAAATTTGGGTTTACTTTCTCTAAATATAACCTTCCTTATCTCTAAAACCGTTAAAATAATTAGTACATAAGTATTTAACCTGAATGGTGCTGTGGGGCTAAAAAAACCTAGACTTATTTTAGTATAAGAGGTTGACTCATGATAGGTCAACCACTCAATAGTGTACTTACGCTGTAATTTGAACTGTACTCAACTATGAGCCAGAGACTATTGCTTTGCTGCCAGTGGCAGACAGCCTTATCTTGTACTATAGCTCAGGATGGGCTAGGAAAATGGGGGGGAGAGTGGGTACTTAGTGTGGAAAATAAGTTGGGAAGGACAACCAGGGGTGACTTCTACAGTCTGTCAAGTGACAAAAGAACCGACAACCAGGATGGTCCTAAAACTGGTCTAGTTAGTTTATAGGTTGTGTATGCATGAAAGGCCAAGCTTGGGGGATGCTATTATAACTATGGACATTAGTCGTAACTCATCCCCAAGCTATACCTTTCATATATTCATAATTATATAGTGTTGCTTTCTTCCATCTTGTTTTGCTTGGTTATTTAATATACTATTGACAGCATATGAGTGAAGAATGGTTCTGGGCACAGGATGATCCCTGGGTAGCTTGGTGGTAGAGCACTGGCATGCTAAGTCAAAGGTCCTAGGTTCAATTCCCATATTGAGGTGTCGTTTTTAAATTTATGTTATTGTTTTCTTGGTGTTTCAGCTGTATTCCGTCTCTTGGAGACTTCACCCAAGCCCGTCAAAGAGAACCTGGTGAACAGATGTGCTCAGATGCTGGCATGCTACCGCAAGAACTGTGCTAGTCCATCGTCAGCTGGCCAGCTTATTCTGCCCGAGTGCATGAAACTGCTGCCGCTCTACATCAACTGTGTGCTTAAGAGTGACGCAGTCTCTGGAGGTAATAATAACATTTATGTTACCTGAAACTAAAAATCATGTACCGCAAAGTCACCACTCACCTAAAAACCAGGAGAGCCATTAAAATACAGGGAATTTCACCAAAAAAAACTTTAAATAGTGGTGAATTTGGGACATTGAACTGCCAGATTTAAATTTTGGGCCTTTCTATAGAATAAAATGTGAAATGAAGAATTAAGAATGCTGATTCAAATCAATTACATAGACTCACACTAGTCACTTTTATATCAAAAATGAAATTTTATTCCTCCACACTTCAATTTAAATTGTCTTCGGAAATAGGTGTACTTTTTGTAAAACCTTAAAATATAGGAAATTTTGTATTGATAAAACAATGACAATTTTGGTACCTATTCTTTATGTTGCATCATAATTTTAACCTAAAGAGAAGTATCTTATTTAGTAGAGATTACCGATACTGATTAGCAACTATGGAAATTAATTGCTCATACTTCACTTTAGGGATGTGCGAAGCTTCGAGAATCTCGAAGTCGAAGCGAATATTAATTAACTTCGGCTTCGACTTCGACAAACAAAATTTACTTCG